>JALIZH010008802.1:0-96770 GCA_030522465.1 Rhipicephalus appendiculatus | reverse complement strand
TATAAATGGAGTGAAGCGCGCGCGAAATGCATTCGCATTTCCTCACGATTCCCCTTCGGGGAGGTGGGGGGCTTTTTCATCTTAAACCTGACCAAAAAGACAGTTTCCTCTCGTTCGAGCAGTGCTCTAATTAAATGAAAAGCCCTTGGTCTGTACCCACGAAGTCATTACTGAGAACCTGTGAAACAGAAGCTCACCATCTCTTACTCTCTTTACAGTTAGGTGTTCTTGCGCACGTAGGATATTCTACCTCTCGGTATTAAGTGGCATAACAGACGCTCAATGAGGTCCCTCTTTTATAGCACAAGGTTCAAAGACGTCACATCCAGCGCACTGTCGCGCTGCCACATTTCTTTGCATTCGCCGTTTAATATGGCGTTGTTGTTTTTAGATGTGAAAATAAGCGTCATAAAGTGTATGACAGCACGATTCAGAAATACAGGCTCATAAATTTTTAAATGCGAATGCATTTCTTAGTCGGGCTATGTCAGGCATCCGGCGTTGTCCGGCGTTGTCCGCGGAGGAGGAGGAGGAGGATATGTTGAGGAGGTGTGCGCGCCGGCAGGTGTTATCTCTCCGCTCTCACTCCCTCTCCCATAGCAACAGCTGCGGGCGCGCGCGCTTATCCTCGACCCTAGCAACCGGAGCAGGTGGTGCGGGCGGAGTAGCGGAGAGTGAGTGGAGAGGAGGAGCGCACTCTCGTGTGTGAGGGCGCTCGCATCGCGGAAGCTCGGCGGAGCTCCCGCGTGTGCGGATAGAGTGTAGGAGAGGGTAGGTGCAGTGCTTCGCCGCTCCTTCTCTCGCCGTTCGCTCTCTCTCCTCCCTGCGCCCCACTCTCCCGTCCGCAGGCTCGCACGTATATATAAATGGAGTGAAGCGCGCGCAAAATGCATTCGCATTTCCTCACGATTCCCTTCGGGGAGGTGGGGGGCATTTTTTGTGCGTAGATATCATCTTACAGACTATAGAGCCCTCTTCTGCCAGTAAAAGAACAGCATAGCACGCAAGCACCTGAGCGTTATGATTTCCACCTCTGCCTGACGGTACGGGGATCTGCACTCCTAGGGATGAAAGTCTGGACCATGCAACGGAAATTATTCACATACGACCGAGCGAACGAAATTGGAGCTGCGCAGCCTTATCATCTCGAACCGCATCACCGTGCGTCGGGCTCCAATGGTCAAGCACGCTTTCTGGTTGGCCGCCTAAACCCTGCCTGCACAACGTCACGTCACGATATAACGTTACGTCACGATACGTGACGTTAATTCATGATGAGGTCATAATGAAGCCCCATATTTTCGCGATCTCTGACGTCATGCTGACGTAATATGGTGACATCATCATGTGATGAGGATCTTTTTTATCACTCATGCTGACGCCGCCGACGGGGAACGCCGACGCGGGACGGCGCTCAATTTTCGCGTTTGATGAGGCACACAAGTCTCTCGCCTTAATAAAAAATCAAAGGCTTGCGAAAAATATTTTCTCAACTTGAGTTCAAAACTGGTTTGGAAGAGACCCCTGGGAAATCATCAAGATCATCATCATTCTCATGAAAATTATTGTGTTCCTCATTAGCATACGTAAGTCTACTGCAGGACGAAAAGCTCTCCTAATAATTTCATATCTACCCTGTGCTGCATGAGCTTACTATTTTACTATTATTTAATTTTATGCCAGCGAACTTCTTAATTTTATCACCCTCCTGTCCGCGGCCGTCTTTCCCATTCCTTGGTATTAGTTCTGTCGCCCTCACTTACCATCGCTCATCTGTCCTACACAATACGCGAGCCGCTCAGGTACACTATGATCCTAGCAACTAGCGACACTACGTTTTTCATGGAGCGTGCCAAGACGGTATTCGCCGCAGGCCAACCGCTATCTACGCATTCTATTGAAAGGGACAAAACCCCCCAAAAATAAAAACTCACAGAGTTCACAGAGCCCCTTATGACGACTCGAATACGAAAACCATCTTCCTCGTTTCTTGATAGTCGATGCAAAAACTTCCTGCACCTCACCATGTTACGCCCTGCTTCCGCGATCGGCCCACCTTCGACGAAGTGACGATGTCGTGCGATGACGTCATCATGTGACATCACATGGTGCCATCATGACGTAACGTGAGATTTCGGTGATTTGTGACATCATGATGATATCATATGGAGATGTTATCACGTCATGATGATTGTTTGCATCCCTCGTGTTGACGCCGCGGACGCGGGACACGGACGATGCGGGCGCCACCGGTCAATTTTGGCGTTTGATGAGGTACCTAACAGTTCCGCCTTGATAAAAACTCATACAGAAAAGAGGTAATGGTTTAAGTTAACGTACTTGATATTGCCACGCGCGCTTCGTATTATACTTCTGCTGTATTTGGTTTACGCCCACAGAGACTGTAAGCAATGCTCAGCGCAAACCGCGCCTCATTTCTAGAAGCTTCGCGATTATTGTAGATCGTTGTGTTAAGATTGCGCGCAAGACGCGAACACGCGAGCTTATTCCAGAGGCTTTCGCGACAACCAGTGATAAGGCTGGAATATTCGAAGACACGCGTATAAATGCCGACGCGCTTCACCGTTTGTCAGTTGATCGACGGCCGACGCTCCGTTCGCCGCTATCAGTGCCAGTGCTTACTGCTGTAATCTGACTTTCCGTTTACCGGCCACAAGTTCGGCCTAATAAACAGTCTCATCTTGAACATACCGACTGCTGCTTGGGTCAACGTCACGACCACGAGACAATATTACAGCACAAGTTTACTTAAGATAAGAGTCAATTAACTGTGAATAGAATTAGTGAGAATTATTGAATGAATTCATTTAAAGAGCAGACCGTTTGCTTGTGAACCGCAGGGGTCGTTGAGACGCCTGTCAAAGGAAATAACAACCACGCGCTACTTTCTACGTGGCCTCTGCCATCTGCTCAGGCAGCACGACGGTGCGCTGCCTGAGTTGATCACAGAGTACATGCAGAGATAAGGGCACCTCAGCTTGTCGAGTGTGCCTAATTTGATTGGATAGGTTCATTGAAAGAGCATGGATTTCTTGCGGGTGTGTCATCCAGATGGCACATACCCACTGCAGAATTATTTTCATTCACTCTAACGTCTAGCTAACTAAATCAAAAGTTAGCCAAACACTGAGTGCTAGCACCACGAAATACATTTAATTGGAATCTTAAAGTCACCTGAAATCTTTTCTTTTTCTTTTAACGTCAACAAGGCTATCAGCTACTTCTGTTTATTGTTTGATAAAATCTGCTCTTTTCATTGTTCAGAATATTACGCCTATAATATTTCGTTCTGTAACACGCCGCGTGGTCCTTTGCTCCTTCTCGTGCTTCATTGTTATTCTCCAAGTTGTTTTTTTTTTCTCGCTAATTGTAGTGCTGGTAAAATACGATTGGTCTAAACTTTCCATTGTAGGGCAGCGGTAATTTTCCAGTCATGAGTTGTGAATGCATGTCACATGTGCTCCAGCCCACCCTTATCCTCCATCAACTTTCTTTCGCCCTAGAAAATGCCCCTGTTGGTAACTGAGCCACATACACATGCTCTTAATAATAATTTATCTGGTTTGACGTGCCCAAACCACGATAGGATTACGAGGCACGCGGTAGAGAAGGGCTCCGGAAATTTTGACCACCTCGTGTTCTTCAACGTGCACCGACATCGCGCAGTACACTGGTCTCTAGCATTTCACCTCCATTGAAATGTGACCACCGCAACCGGGATTGAACCAGCGACCTTCGGTTCAGCAGCCAAGATAACCATGCTCTTGTAAAGATTCTAGTGTCCGCTTCCTAGTCGCGATTTTTTCTTATCCCGCCTGGCCACCACACATCATCTTTACCTTCTGGACATTTATCTTCCTCTATACTTTAAAACTTTCTCAATTAGGTTCTTCATTCATCGCCATCTCAGTTAAATTAGTTTCTTTGCAATTTGTCGCCCTCACAGGAAAAACTGAATGAAGACGGAAAGGAGTCAGAAAATCCTGTCGTGCGGACACGAGCGAAATTTTCGGCGTCGGGTTGCGGCACGAAACGTTCCAACCGACTTGACACTGTGTCCTGGTACCAGCTGTCGCTTTCCGTTTACCATATTTCGACGCTATGGACAGAACAGGGGATCGTGCCCAGAATGACAACAATGTGAAAAGTTTTGTTCGGCGTCTCCTTTCCCTCCCATTGATTGCCTTACAACACTGCGTATTAATGCGACCTAAAATAACACAGCGGAGAAAATGTCTTCGTTCTCGCTGGAGTGCACAGGCAGATTCGCGACGGCCGGCGCTATAATTAGATTTTCCCAACCTATTTACCATGAAGACGTCGAGGCGAGTTTGTATTCTGCCCGTCAGAGCGTTGCCGCCTTTTTCGATACGGCGGAATCTGTTAGCCTACTTAGTTTTCGGTCGTGGAACTAAAAAAAAATGTCATTGGAAGTCTCTAAGAAAAAAAAATATCGTTTTTTTTGTTTTCATTCTGCGTTTAATTAACGCAGTTTTATGTGGAGCGATAATACCTACTGCTATCCGTCCGGTTGTCGACATAGAAGTATATGGTGAGCATCCACATGACCTGCATAACAGTCGAGAATCTTTACTCAAGAGAGCTTCAAGATGAACCATTGTTCGTGTAGTCCATTAGGTACCGGTGTCACGTCGTCATTGATAGATAAAACAACACATGCGTTGTAGACTTTATATAATCGCCAACGTTACCTCAATTATTTTTTGTCCGGTAAACCATGACTAGCCGTTACTCATGCCACTAGAACAAAATATATCCATTCCAATACATCTGTGTAACGCGCCAAAATAACAGAAGTGATATGTAGCGTACATAATAGTAATACATTGTGCAATGTAGCTTGGTAACCATACGACAAGTTGTTAGTAGCTTCACCGCGATTCATTGACGAATAATGAAATTATTCTTATGTCTGTCAGTTGTCATGTAATCACTATAAGGCCTCTGTTACAGCGAAGCTGCCATATTCTACCCTGTCTCGTCATCGTCCTCGTCATAGCATAGTAGTAGTAGTACTAGAAGTAGTCAGGCACGTAGCCAGGGAAAAAGGCTGGCCGCCCCCCCCCCCCCCCGCCGATATTCGGATGGATGGGGGTGTGTTACCGAGAATAAATAATGAAAATAGGTGGTTTTCAAGGTTTTCAACAGGTGCCCCCCCCCCGCTACGGGCCCGGTAGCAGTAGTAGTAATAGTAGTAGTAGTAGTAGTAGTAGTAGTAGTAGTAGTAGTTGCAGGCGCATCGCAGGTCAAGTGACCAGAGTAGGGAGAGGATAAAGAACTAAATAAATCAAAATGTTCATGCTCGAAACTCTGATGATGATGACTGTTCCGTACCAACAGTAATCCTCAACATCACCATTCTACCTTCACTGTCAGAAGGCTTCCTCGGCTGGAACTGCTGAATTTTTTAGAGCGCAGTTCTTAGGCGCCCGTTCGGGCGTTGAACTGTCTCGCCGTTAGGCGTTGGCGCAACCGATAGAGCAAACGAAGACGAAAGAGAGTGAACGCAGAGTGCAGCCAGCCGCTGTGTTATTAGCGTCTGCAATGCCTCGTGCCTGGAGAAGGAAAAGGAGAGGTTGATAAAAGGAAGAGACGCAACTTCTGCAGTCCTAGTTGGGGGCACGGCTCAACGCCTTGTGCCTGGTCGCCCTTCTGACCAACGTTTATAGAACCGCTGCTTCTGACAGCGCAACGCATGCTTCTCGCACACGGGCACGAGAAAGTGGTTTGAGCTTCGAGGCTTGGGAGAAGAAGAAGACGTGCGTTCGTCGAAGGGACACTTGTGTGTAGAACGGTCTAGCGGACTCTTAGTTTTTGCATCCAGCTTTGCTGGCCCAAGTTCGCCCATAATAGACAAGTTTTAGAGCGCAGCTTTTGGTCGCCTGTTCCAACGTTGAGTGGCGTCGTTATAGCCGGCACAACAAACGAGGACGAAATAGAGCCAACGCGCAGCTTTGCGGAGGGTGAAAGGCGGCGATAGCGAGGAGGAGGGAACGACAGTACGACAGTGGTGAGCACGGTGTAAGAGTATACATGGAAAGGTGCTCACACTCTCCCCGCAACGCGTTTAGAAGCGCAATCGCCGAGCGTCTAGATTATGTTCGGCACGTTATCAGTTTTCCTTGCAGCTTATTCGGTGCTTTCTTAGATGGCGCTACGAAAAGCGGGGTCAGCCGTCTCGGCAGCAACGCGGCAGCAGCTCATTCCACGCCTCTTTTTGCTCGGCGTGTGCGGCCGCGCTGTTTTAAAGTAAGGCTTTTTTGTTCGAGTGCGTTTTATGCTCTTCTATCGATGAAGGTGTGTTTCTTTTAATTCCTCAAACTCGCCTGTTGCGAATGTGTCATCCGGAGTTCCCCAGCGTTCGGTCCAGGGACCACTTTTGTTTTTATTGTACATAAATGATTTGCCCAAAGATGTGTCTGCGAAAATCCGGCCTTTACGTTGATGACTGTGTACTGTATAGTGTAATTAGTACCAATGATGACCACATTTTACTTAATCATTCTTTTGCACAATTTTGCAGACGGTGCGACACATGGCAAATGAACATAAACTTTGTTAACACAGTCACTGTTTCCTTCTGTAAACATATCTGTTTTTCTGTTCGATTACGCTTGCAATGGCTCCTCTCTGAAACGTGTGCCCGATTATAAGTACCTAGGCCTCATCTTCACATCCAACATGTCTTTGTATAAACTTATCGAATACACCTGCAATAAAACTTTGAAGAAACTAGGCTACCTAAATCGTACAATGAAAGCGCTGTAGCATTTTCTCAAGGACACCGGTCTGATTCGTCATTTGTGATTTCAAACGTGGACCATGTGGGGATTGAGGCTAGCCCGTCGCCATTACGCGGGCTTTTTCGCCTATTTCTGCCGTCCCCAAGTCCTCGCATGACTCTCCCCTCCTCCGCGGTCCGTCTGTACTGGGAGAGCAGGAGTAACGCTAACCTCTCTCCCGGCGCCGATTCTCGACTGTGGCGCCGCACTCGAGTCTCGTGTCTCGGGAGACGTTTCGCGCGCGGCGGGAGCCAGAATCTCTCTGGACATCGTGGGGTAAGCACGTCTTTTTGCTTATCGTCCGTCAGCTCCTTTGTTCTTGGGGCTCGCTCGGACGGTTCGCCAACGGTGCCTTGCGCCCGCGGCGGACGCTTACCTTCCGTTGCCCTTTCCAAACGCTAGGCCGATGAGTGGGGCGGTGCGTTCGCGCGTGATCTTACTACGCCGAGCCGTACCTATCGAAGCCAACGCGAGCGGAGTTTGCCCTCACTCGAGCGATCGGGCCCTTTGGTCACTGATCGTGAGAGTACGCAGCGTAGTCGCGAGGGAACGTTTCCCACAGCGACGTGTCGCCGTGAGCCCTTTTGCCCGCGGAGACGTTCTAGCGGCACCCTTTGTGTTGTATTTTCGCCCGTGGCGTGGTTAAGCCCGTTGCTTTTCCCGCCGCCTTTTGGGAGCGGGCGTTGTACTACGTTTTGTGGTGTTGCCGCAGGCAATAAAGTGTTGCGGATCCCGAGAGCAGTATACTGTGTACTTGCCGCGCTGCGCTCGGTGCCTTTGCTGCCCGAACGCACTTTTGCTGCGGCGCGCTGGTTCACGCGAGGCGACGGCCAACGCGGCCCTGTGGCTCGCTAAGTCCGAACCCACACTAGTGGCCGTACTCCTGTGAGATACGTGCACACTACACTGGCGCCCAACGCAGTATCAAAAGCTCATTAAGAAACGGCAAAAATAGCGCAGTAAAAACGACGACGGAGGAAGGAACGAACACACACACGAGGCGCAAGCTTTTGACTGCTCTTAGCGAGTCAGTACGCCTTTGCGTTTCGGGCTCGCCGCAACATGTCTGCTTCGCGGGATTTTTGTCCGCTGACCGTTTTAGCGGATGCCGCGTTGCTTAACGAGGCCAGTACCTCTAACGAGGGGCACCTTTGTGCACCCTTACGTGTCGCAGCCCCCTGTGGTGGTGAAGACACAAAGCGCCTCTCAGCTCCCTTTGGAGATGGCGCGTCGTTTCGGAATGGGTCCTTTGCTGTACCCGAACGGTACGCTCATGCGCCTCTGACTGCTGCAGTGCCCTTTGAAATGCGTGGCAGTTCGACGGCACGGTGCTCGCAGTCGGTTCCCTGCGGAATTGACGGGGCGCAGGCTTTGGCCCGTGCCGACTTTTGCCCGCCATCAGCCGTGCAACCGACACTTCGACCGCACGCTGAGCAGGCGCCTGTATTGTCGACGGTAACCGCCCCAAGTGGCCAATTATGTTCGACAGCAGGCAAATCCCTCAAGGAGCCTCTTTTGCTCTGGGGAGGGCGCGCAGGGCGGTAGTCCTTTTGAAACCGCTCCACTGATCGAGCTGGGAGACTGTTCACCTTCGCTCTACCGCGCCGCTAACGCACCCATGGCTTCCTATGAAGCAGGTGCGACGCAGACGCTGCTGCAGAATGCCGTCCAGATGATCGCTCTCGGGAGCTGTGCAAACGCTTTCGGCCGTTCCGAAACGCGCTCACCCCGCTGTTATATTGCCTGTGCCAACCTACAGCGGATACGGTGATCTGCTCAGCGCCCGAGATTACCTTGACTCTCTGTCACGTTATCAGAGAGCAATGGGTTTGGACGATCAGGAGGTGCTCGGACGCGTCGTCCCGGCTGCACTGACTGACACGGCGGCACGATGGTATCGGATTTCCGGTTACCGAGCAGCAACCCTCGAGGAGTTACGCGCAGCCTTTCTGCGTGAATTCCTACCCGCTGACTACGAACGTAGGATGCGGCGAGAGCTCGAGCTCCGTACACAAGCTCCTGACGAGTCGTTACAGGAGTATGTACGTGCGATGGACGACTTTTTCTCTATCGCTGAGCCCAGAGCCTCGAACGAGGAACGCGTCGAACGGGTGATCCGGCAGGCACATCCGACCTTTTCGGCGTACCTGCGCGGCGGTCGCTTCCGCGATTTGGAGGAGCTGGCCGCCGAGGCAAAGCGCATTCACGGCGACATTCTCGCTGCGCGCGCCCATCGCCCGCCGCCGCCAGCCAGCGAGGCCCTTGAGCCGCGCTGCGCATGGCGAGGGGCCATGCCCCAACAACAGCCTGATGCAAGCGGCTGTGTGTGGGAGTTGAGCGCTCGCGCTCTTGATCCCTACACGCATGAAAGGCGGGCAGCCTGTGCTGCACTACCTGAAACCCACGCGAAGGGACGCCATCCGACCCAACGCAATGTGGGTGACGCTCGTCGATACGTATCCTGTGATAACGTGGCGAGCCGATCACAGCAGCTCGAGGCTGCTCCGTCTCGGGAAATGGACCGAGATGGACTGCGCTGTTTTCGCTGCCGTGAACGAGGGCACATAGCAAGGGAGTGCACCGTATCTAGGCTTCCTGTGAGGCAGGGAAACGGGAATGCGGGTCGTTCGTGAAGGCACGGGCGACCCAACCTTTGCTTATCCCCTCTGCGTACAAAGCAAGCAGTCTTGCTGGTGCGCATGCGCCGTTAATTCCGGTCATTATTGCCGGCCGTGAATTTTCGGCGTTGCTGGACACGGGCGCTAGCGCCTCGTTGTTTGGCGATCAGGTATTGCCCTACTTGCAGAAGCATTCGGTGCGCTTGCGGGACTGCCGAAGGACAATCACCCTTGTGAAAGGCGTGGCCCAGTCGGCTGGCGCCGCAAGGCTGACTGTGAGATGGGGAGATCGAATGAGACGCTAGCGTTTCGCTCATCTCCCAAGGCTCAGTGTCCCTGTGATTCTCGGTCGGGACTTTCTCCTAAAAACCGGGATCGTTGTGGACATTGCGAATGGCGGCTATCGTGATGGCCCATTTTGCCAGCTCAAGCCGTTCATCAGCCCGCCGGCGGATACTGTTGCCTTTGCCGCAGAACCGTCGTAAACGTGCCGCGCGCAGAGTTCGGGGTCAAGCCCCTGCTCAACGCATTCGCCTCCTCACAGTCCCCTTGGGGAACGAGAGGCACGGCACAAACCGTGTCGCGCGCAAACATTGGGGTCATACCCCGGTGGTAAGCGCTCGTCGGCTCGAAACCCCCGTTTGGATCGACCGACACGACACGAAGAGGCGCCACATCCTTTGATCGCCTGTGCGACTCATTTGGATGATACACAGAAGGCTCGTCTGTCGGCACTTTTACGACAGTACGATGAGCTCTTCACCGATCAACCCGGCTGTACCGATTTGGTGAGCCACGTGATCCGAAACTGGCGACGTGCTTCCTTTGAAGTGTAACCCCAGGCCCGTCAGTCTCGCCAAAAGGCAGATTATCGACGGATTGCTAGACGACATGCTTTCGGCAGGCATTATTCGCCGCTCGTCTAGCTCCTGGGCGTCTCCAATTGTGTTGGTGCCTAAGAAAGATGGCAGTCATCGCCTTTGCGTCGACTATCGCCGTCTGAACGGGGTGACTCGTAAGGATGCCTATCCGCTCCCTACGATAAACTCCATTGTAGGAAACCTGGGTGATGCGCGGTACTTTACTACGCTTGACGCCTCGAAAGGTTACCTACAGGTCCGGATGGGTGAGAGTGACCAGTGCAAAACTGCGTTCACGTCCCACAGAGGGTTGTTCGAGTTCACTCGTATGGCCTTTGGTCTTTGCAATGCTCCTGCGACGTTTCAAAGACTCATGGTCCGCGTCCTCGGGGAAGCAAAGTGGTCATACTGCCTGTGCTACCTCGACGACATCGTGATTTATTCACAAACCTTCGAAGAGCATTTGGCCCATGTTGCCGATGTGCTCGAGAGGGTGAGGGCCGCCGGGATGACGTTAAATCCCGCTAAGGCCCAATTAGCGCAGACCCGTATTCAGTTACTGGGGTTTACGCTGGGCGAAGGCTCCATTGAGCCAGATCGGGAGAAACTTCGAACAATCCTCGATTTTCCCGTACCCAAGGACGTACGTGGCCTTCGCCGCTTTTTGGGAATGGTTAACTTTTACCGTTCTTTCATTCCGTCCTGTGCCCGACTGCAGGCGCCCTTGACCAAGCTCTTGGGTAAGTCTGCTGAGTGGCGATGGGGACCTGAGCAGCAGCAGGCGTTTTGCCGACTGTCTAGCGCCATTGCGGAGACAGCGCAGCTCAAGCTCCCCGACCTGACGAGACCGTTCGTTGTACAGACTGATGCGAGCGATCTGGGTTTAGGAGCCGTTCTCCTGCAGGAATACGATGGTGTGTTGCAGCCGTTGGCCTTTGCCAGCCGCTCCTTGGCCCCGCGGAGAAAAATTATTCCGTGACCGAAAAGGAGTGCCTCGCCATCGTGTTTGCACTGCGGAAGTTTGACGTCTACCTTGATGGGACGAAGTTCGTGGTGCAAACGGATCACAGTGCGCTCAGCTGGCTGATGCGGCTCCGTGAGCCTGCGGGCAGGCTGGCGCGCTGGGCTCTCCTGATACAGCATTATAACTTTGCAGTGCAGTATCGTAAGGGGAGCACCAACGTGGTAGCTGACGCGCTATCTCGTGCCCCATTGTCTGCCGAGAACCTTGATCCCGGTGCGACAACCGCAGCAACCGGCGCAAGCGGCGGTTGCTGCGGTCCTGAGTGGGCGCGATACCAGGCTCCCCTTTGGGAGAATGGGAATCGCTTTCAGCAGACAAGAGCTACTGAAAGCTCAGCAAAGTGATCCGTTTTGTCGCGAAATATGCGACGGTCTCAGGGAGACGGAGCGCCGTTACGCTGCTTGCGCACCTGCAGCGGGCGCGGAAGGGGGGCTGGAACCAGCGTGTGTCGCTGAGTCCCCCGCGGATTCACATTTGCTGGACCATGACGGGCTCCTGCTGAAATACGTAGCCACCGACGACGAGTCCATTGATCCGTTTAAGGTGGTTATGCCCAAAACTCTGAGAGCCGGACTGTTGCGATCCTCTCACTACGAACCCATGGCCGGTCACCTGAGTGGCTCGAAAGTTTTCACAAAATTGAGCAAGATTGTGACCTGGCCCGGCATGAAGCGTGACATTTATCGCTATTGCCGTTCGTGCCACGTCTGTCAAACGGTGAAGTCTAGGGGTGGCAAGCCGCCCGGTCTGATGAAACCGATTGTCAGTGAGCGTCCGTGGGCAAGTGGCCACCTGCGATCTAATGGGACCTTTTCCCAGAAGTAAGCAGGGGTTCATTCACCTCATGGTAGTCGTGGATCACTTTTCGAAGTGGGTGGAATTGTTCCCTCTTCGGAAGGTGACAGCGCGAGTGGTGCTCGAGAAGCTGCAGGAAGTGTTTTGCCGGTTCGGCTTCCCGGAAAGGCTCATCACTGACAACGCTTCGTGTTTCACCGCTCGGGTGTTTGGTGTCACGTGCCGTTCCCTCGGAATTGATCACTGCACCACTTCGCCCTACCATCCCCAGTTCAATTTGACGGAGCGCGTCAATCGTACGCTCAAACCGATGTTGGCGGCCTTTGCCGAAAGTCAAAGGGACTGGGCAGACCATTTGAGTGAGCTCGCGTTCGCAATCCGAACATCCGAGAGTCGCTCGACTGGTTTCTCGCCCGCCTTCCTAAATTTTTGAAGGGAGTTGGCAAATCCGGTGACCTAGTGTCATTCAATGCCAGCTCGGGGACGAGGAGACGCAGGCAGACTGCTCTGCTTACGCGTCAAAACTTCGGGACCGGCTTTGTCGAGCTGTCTGTAAAGCGAGGCAAAGTTTGGCGTCGGCCAGGGCTCAGCAGAAGGCCCAGTATGACCGCAAGCATCGCGGCCTAGCATTTGAGGTGGGCGATCTTGTCCTGAAGCGTAACCACGCTCTTAGCGACGCGACTAAGGGGTTCTCAGCCTCGCTCGCTTCGAAGTGGCTTGGTCCGTACCGAGTGGAGAAAGCTTGGACTCCACTCGCGTACTTGCTGAGAGATCCCATTTCGGGAAAACTCAGCCGTGCCCACATCGCAGACCTGAAAGCCTTTGCATCACGGTCTGACGAGCTCGCGCCAGCGCCCAGTGGCATTTCACGCAAGCAACGGGGCACACGCGGGGCGGCGGACCGCATTCGGACCTCGCACCGGTATAATCTGAGGAAGCGGTCACCTTTGTGATTTCGTGCCGGACGGTGGACCTTTTTTTTCCGCAACCGAAGGCCCTCAGTGTTTACTATCTAGCCTCAGTATGGGTTAACTTCTTTACGGCCTGTGCTCGCAAAGAAGTCGGCCCCGCCCAGTTTGCTGCTAATTTTTCATTTAAGTGTTCATGTATATTTTATATACATTTTTATGTCTTTTTGCCAAATATTAAGTGTCATTTTGTTGTGTTTAGTTTTTCGTATTTTATTTCTTGTGCCTGCGGAAGGAGTCGTGAATACTGGTGCTTATGCGGTGGGGGGAAAGGAACGAAGGATGATTACCGCCTTCCATCGCGCCCGATCCTCGGAGGTGTGTGAGCGCGTGCTTACGTGCGTGCGTATGTGCGTGGTGCTTCTGTGCGTGCCCGGAAAGTGTGCGCGTGGTGGATTCATCCCATCGACGTGGACACTTGGTGCTCGGGGGCACTGACCCGCTTGGCTGTGCCCTGCTTTCGGCCGTCGCCGTGAAGCCTTGCTGCCTTTCCACCATGGCTCCTGCGCGAGGCCAGCTGACATAGCAGCTACACCTGCTTTCTGCCGACGCCAGGACGCCTCGCAGCCAGTTCGCTAAGAGCCGGCTGCCCCAGCGAGGTCCTCCGTCATCCAGCCGAAAATTCGGGACCTCCGAGCCACCACTGAAAAGGCGTTCGTCGGACTCGCAGACAAATCGTCGACAAGAGCCACGAGCCATCAGTGAGCCCGTTCCCGGTATGCGGATCCCCAACGGGACTCGTGCTCGCACTCTGGCATCCACCCAGCGGACAATATCACGCCCTGCCTCCCCTCTGCGCTGTGGACGCTCTCCCGCTCAAGCATCACGAACATTCGCATTATTTCCTTTAATCCCTTCCGCAGAGCCATTTTATACTATTATGTGTTTCAACCATATTGTATTTTGTTACCTAT
Organism: Rhipicephalus appendiculatus; assembly: GCA_030522465.1. Lineage (NCBI taxonomy): Eukaryota > Metazoa > Arthropoda > Arachnida > Ixodida > Ixodidae > Rhipicephalus > Rhipicephalus appendiculatus. Next base: position 82,767 of record JALIZH010008802.1, on the reverse strand, counting down.
TAATTTTTCTTTTTTAGCAGCTGTTACAGGGCTGGACTGAGGTTAGCTGTTGCTCATAGCAGTGTCATTTTAACTGCATGGGTGACGGCCGGCTGCCTTTTTGCAGACCGGTAAAGGGCAAATTTAGGAGAGGGGGGATGTGGGGATTGAGGCCAGCCCGTCGCCATTACGCGGGCTTTTTCGCCTATTTCTGCCATCCCCAAGTCCTCGCATGACTCTCCCCTCCTCCGCGGTCCGTCGGAGCTGGGAGAGCAGGAGTAACGCTAACCTCTCTCCCGGCGCCGATTCTCGACTGTGGCGCCGCGCTCGAGTCTCGTGTCTCGCGAGACGTTTCGCGCGCGGCGGGAGTCAGAATCTCTCTGGACATCGTGGGGTAAGCACGTCTTTTTGCTTATCGTCCGTCAGCTCCTTTGTTCTTGGGGCTCGCTCGGACGGTTCGCCAACGGTGCCTTGCGCCCGCGGCGAACGCTTACCTTCCGTTGCCCTTTCCAAACGCTAGGCCGAAGAGTGGTGCGGTGTGTTCGCGCGTGATCTTACTACGCCGAGCCGTACCTATCGAAGCCAACGCGAGCGGAGTTTGCCCTCACTCGAGCAATCGGGCCCTTTGGTCACTGATCGTGAGAGTACGCCGCGTAGTCGCGAGGGAACGTTTCCCACATCGACGTGTCGCCGTGAGCCCTTTTGCCCGCGGAGACGTGCTAGCGGCACCCTTTGTGTTGTATTTTCGCCCGTGGCGTGGTTAAGCCCGTTGCTTTTCCCGCCGCCTTTTGGGAGCGGGCGTTGTACTACAATAAAACGTCCTGTTGGGCGAGTTGGTGATATCATATACGGCATTTTAGCGCAAACGTAGAAAAGAAAGGTGTACTAAGAAGAAGAACACAGTGCACTTAGCGCTCGCCCTGTGCACTGTGTTCTTCTTCTTCTTAGTACACCTTTCTTTTCTACGTTTCATGCCGTCTATACGTTGTACTACGTTTTGTGGTGTTGCCGCAGGCAATAAAGTGTTGCGGATCCCGCGAGCAGTATACTGTGTACTTGCCGCGCGGCGCTCGGTGCCTTTGCTGCCCGAACGCACTTTTGCTGCGGCGCGCTGGTTCACGCGAGGCGACGGCAAACGCGGCCCTGTGGCTCGCTAAGTCCGAACCCACGCTAGTGGCCGTACTCCTGTGATATACGTGCACACTACAAACATTAAAAGATGCTCCAAGCGAAAAAAATTGCTAATATGTAAATCGCTCATCTGTCTCATCCTCGAATATGCCTGCCCCGAACCCTCATAAAAAATCGGACATCAACACATTAGAATCTGTTCAGAAAAAAGCCATCCGTGTGATTTTCCGAAGTTGCGAATGGAATTTCTCATCCTCCTCTCAACTTGCTACGTTAGGTCTACAAATCCTGTCCTAGCGACGTGATCTCGAATGCCTGAAGTTGCTGTATATTCTTGTTAATACCCCATGCTACATATTAACTAACAAATGTCTGTCTCCCGATAAACTGAAACCCACAAGGAATAGCCGGAAAACTCAACCAGACAACGTTCCATTCACGTGCTAAACTATTTAAATTCAGCTTCTTTCCGCACACTATAGAAAACCGGAATGTATTGCCTGGGTCAACTAGATCATTGCCTTTAGAAGATTTCTTGCATGAATGTATTGATTGCCGCTTTGTTTATTAAGAGTTGTATTCTTGTTTTTTTTCTTATTTTTTTTTCTTTCTTTTTTGCTCGCAGTGTTGCATTGCTTGTCTGTTTGTGTGCTGATGTACAGAAAACCCACTCCTGCGATAGCCCAAATTGGGCTGCAGTATGTGAAAAATAAATAAATAAAATAAATGTGAAACCACAGCCAGCTGCGAGAAGACGCAGATGGTTACAGGGTACTTTTCATGAGAAATTAAATATTTTTTATAAAAAAATGCTGCGACAGTCCGGCCCCTGTCGTCATCTCAAATAAACTCTACGACGAGGTGGGAAAGATTCACGACCCCTAAAGTTACAGAGTGCATACCAACAGGAGCGGGAGCCCCTTTGTCAAGGCCTTTGTAGCCTTTTGCTCCTGCTTCTTGTTTCTGTAATGGAATGAAAACAAACTTCAATTTGAACTTCAACTTCAACATTCAAGTCAGTCATAAACCCAAAAATATATTAACTTTTTAATTATGTACTTGGAGGCAGTTGTTTATATGGAAAATTTGTAGGCCGTGACAGTTCATGGCATACCCACTTGATATATATCTCTAAGAACACACATAAATTGACATGTTGGTAATAGAATGTGATGGTCCTGATCCAGGTGCTTTGGAAACTGAGCTCGACGGGCGCACAAGAAATATGGTAGCATTGTTACTAGGTAAAACAGGAAACTCACGTGACGAACTTTAAAAAAAACATGGCTGATCCCTCCGTCACAGGAATCGGTATAACACGAAAGTGAAAAGTGTCTTCACAGAAGTAGTGCTTATTCTGTAGTGATAATAAGAGTTTGTACAACGTCTATCGCTGTTTTGCAGCTATAGCGCCGTTTGACGTGGATGCACCCACGTCGACGCCTAGTGGCACATCCCCATCGCGACGACTAACGCCCATGATCATGATTTAACCGCTGTGGTAGTTAAACTTCTTAATCTAAACCTGAACACAGCGTATCACGAATCGCACGCAAAGTTGACATGGACAATGGAAAAGCAGTTTCTCAGCGCTGGTGTGGACGAGGACAAATAAGAAGAGACACTAGACACGTGGGCGCTACTCACAACAATAAAGTTTATTCCTTGATCGCGCCGAACTAAAGTGCCTTCACATTGTTGTTTGGCAAAACTGTCATCATTAGAAAGAGCAACTGCGAAGTCACCCGATTGATTATAGAAAGTGAGCAAATTGACTATTACGGTAGCCCTTGCATCAGCAAGACTTCGCTAACCCTGTCTGACAAAGAGATTAGTTTGCTGCACAAACCGTAAAAAAACTTTATCATTTGTTGTTTGATTCTGCTGTAGTGATTTTTCTGTTCGTCCCGGTTTGCCTGGTTCATGTATCTTACGAAGGTCACATGATTTTGTGACGTGTATGTGAAGGCACTTTAGTTCGACGCGATCAAGAACAAACTTTATTGTTGTGAGTAGCGCCCATGTGTCTAGTGTCTCTTTTTATTTGTCCTCGTCCACACCAGCGCTAAGAAACTGCCTTTCCATTATGCACCAACAAGCCCACATCGCTACGCTCGTTGACATCGACAAGCGCGTAATAAACACTGGTACTATGCACTTCTTCAAAGCGTCGTCATTCAAGGAGAGAAACGGCACGGCGTCCGCTCCCGAGGAATGCTGTAACCTATGCCTGTGCTCCTGCATACACTACCACACTGCGCTTCAGGAACACGGGAGGCTGAGCTTGAGCCGCGAAAGCGCGCAAGCGTTCCGCGTCCCGCTGGCCTCCATCTCGCTCCACCAAGGCACCACATTCGTCCGTCGCCATCATTGCCTTTCTGAACCGCTTGCTGCATCAGTTTTATTAGTCAGTGCTATCGCACTCGAAGTAGTCGTCGGCGAAACACCGTTGGTGCGTGTGGAAGCGCACTACTCCGACAAGGAGCCGTCACACGCTAACACGAAGCGAAAGGCTAGAGTGACACATAACTGCGTCTAGGGCGACTCCCCGATGCTAGCGCGGCCAGTGTATGTTCCTGCTATCTAGACGCTTTCACCATGACCTCCGAGAATGCGCGCCGGCGTGCAACGCCATGCTTTAACTGCGTCGTCTACGAATCGTTCTCTATCGGTGCTAGTGTCATGCCGCATTACTTCTCTTCATCGCTCACAGATGGCGGCACCGCCAGCCGCCGCCAACAGAGAGCATCGAGCGAGAGAGGTTTTGTGAGAGATATAAGGCGCGTTGGTATAATGTCCTCCCTCTGCTTCTTTAGCTCAGGCGGTACAGCGTCGGGCGCTTTCCGTAGCGGACTGAGGAGTAGGAGGTTCGATTCCAAGTGAGGGAACATTTAAAAGTTTTTTTTTTCTTTCTCATTTGGTTGCGTCCATTTTATCAACTTCATATCCATGACGGAAATACGTCACTAAAGTCTTGGTGGGCCCCGGCATAAAACACTTTTGTGTTAAAAATGCGTTGCAGTGGATTATGGTCAGAAAAAGATTAAGGCAGTTTCCCACTAGCGGTGCCAGCCCTGAAGGAAGTGCGGAGCTCGGCAGCCTTCTTTGTTTCGCTTCAGTTTTCTCTTTCTTTCCTCCTGCCTTTCTATCCTTTTCTCTTTTCCCGTCTTTTATGTCTTTTCTGTCTCTTTCTTTATATTTATTTCTATTCTTCTTTCTATTTCCTCATTTCGCTCTCTCTACGTGTGTGTGGCTGTATGTGTTATGTGTCTATCAGTGTATATATCATAATCATCACCCAGCCCGTGGAGTAGCATGTCAGGCGAAAAGCCAGACAAACCTCTCCAGCTATTCATTAAAATATTTCTCTCTCTCTGTCTCTCTCTCTATTTTTATACAGTTAAAACTCGATTTATCGAAATTCAGGGGACCCGCGAATCATTTCGTTAAATCGGGAAGCAAAATAGCTTATGATAACTGCGGGGGGGAAGCTGCATTTGTTCGTTCAAGCAGGGTATTCGTAAAATCAGGCTTCGCTGAATCGAGTGTCAACTGTACGTGGTTTTGCCTGCGTGAGGACAAGCGACGACAGTCCGACGCGGTGGTCAGCGGTTACGGTGCTCGGCTGCTGACCCCGAAGGTTAGAGGTTCGACCCCGGCCGCGGCGGTCGCATCTAGATGGAGGCGAAATGCTAAAGAGCCGTGCACTGGGAGATGTCAGTGCACGTTAAAGAAAACCAGATGGTCGAAATGTTCCGGAGCCCGCCACTACGGCGTCTCTCATAATCATATCGTGGTTTTGGGATGTTAAACCCAAGATATTAAATTAAACAACCGACGAAAGCATACGACAGCCAGGGCCCCTAAAGTGCTCCGTTCTTAAAAAAACGGCACGTCGTCCGAACTGCGTGAGTGTACCACTTACCACGTTTGGTGTGTAGTGCTCATCTGCTTCTTTCACGCTGTGCACCCCAAAAAAACCGCAAATTCCACCTTTTCTCTCAATGTACAACGTAAAACTAGGTGGCAGTCTCTGTGGTGCTACTCCTTGCAGAACAAGCGAAAGAGTTCTTCGCGCTTTTTAAAACTTTAAGAAAGGAACGGATGAACACTGCACAAGGCCAGATAGAAATGTAAAACGTTTCTCGCTTAGTATCGTAGGTAAAATTGTTACTGCATCTGACACTGAACATCTTAGAGAAAGCTTAACTTGCCAACTAAATGATGGCGAACACAGGAAGCTTGTGTCGTCTATAGAACCCTCTTTGCCGTATCATCGTCTTCTTCATTTCACTGATAAATTTCTTGTCACCAAGTCAAGTAACGCAGTAACATCCAAGAGAGCCAGCTTGTCTGGTCAATTCCTTGGCGTTTTATTTTTTTTTCTGAATACGGATGTCGTTCAATGTGTATCTTTTTGACTCAGAACGCACTGGTATACCTGAGACGCCGTTTTCTCGACCAAGTGTTTTGTTTTAGATGTGAAGCATCTTAGAGCGGGGTTCAATCCGGTGGTGTGCGGCGTGACCACCCTTACTGCGTATGCGCAAACCCTTTCAAAAAAAAAATAAAAATAAAAATAAAAAAAATTCCCCATCTCCCGCTAAAGGGAACCATGTGTGGATGCGAAGCAGCGGGGAGTTAATTAGCTTGAGCGGGAGAAACGTCGCCGCTCTCATTTCATGGCAGCGGTCCGGGCGCTCATCGCAGCGCTGCACAGGACGCTCCGTCATTTTCATACCTGCGGAACTACCGGATCTTGAACTGCAAGGAACGCGAGGTGGCGTCGACGCGTGTGGACGTGTTTCTTCGGCTCCGTGAGTTTTTGTGTGTAACTCCCATCTTTCTTGCGATATCGCTGTGTCTTTTTTGCACAAGATGTGTGAAGATTTGCTCTACGTTTTGAGACTTTTTTGAAGAAATCTGTTCGCTAGAACGCGTTTTGTTGTGACTTCGGTGGTTCCTCGCCTACGAGAGCTTTACGGCTCTCCGACGCCGTAGGCGTTGCACGCCTCGTGTGGGCGTCATGAGCCAGGTTGATGCAGTAGATGGGGAGGACCTTTCCCCGGAGGAGATGCTCAAGTGGCGGCAAACGCACATATACGACGCCGCATATCAAGACTCACTTCGTGAAGGACGCCATCGCTGCCACTGCCAAGGCTGCTGTATGGCAACAAATGACATCCAAGAAAAACAAAGTGAGACCTCCCAAGCTACCCGAAGGTTCATAAAAGGCCATTTTTCGCATTCGTAAAGGTTTCAACGCCTCGCGCTTCAGTGACTTCCAACTCTCAAAGCTACTCTGTACTACGGCCGGTCTTCCAGCCACCATGGAGCTGGGCCAAGACGTCCTTACGATCAACCCCACCACCAACACAGTTACCCTGAGTACGGAGAGCTATGACCGCCTGACAAAATATCTCGCCACCAAGTCGCTCATGGTCAACGGCCAAGAGCACGAAGTCACCTCCTACAGCGTTCCAAACTCTGAGACATGCAAAGGCATCATCTACATCGACAGGGTATGCCTGGGAGAAGTTATCGAGGAAAAAGATCTTCTACCTACGCTTCGTGAGTGCAACCCAGAAATGCATTTTCTGGAAGCCAGACGAATGGGAAAAACTTCTGACGCAGTCCTTGTGACTTTTTTGGGAACGAAGGTTCCTTTTTGGGTCGAATATGAAATGGCCACGCTGCGGTGCAAACCTTTCCGGCAAAGGATGGAAGCCTGCACTCGCTGTTGGACTATTGGACATCGGCCGGATGTATGCCCTACGAATAAAGAGGAGACTTGCCGTAAATGTGGAACTGTGAATCCTCCGCCTGACCATGTGTGCATTCCGAAGTGCGTGCTGTGCAGTGGCAGTCATGAGACTGGTTCCCTTCAGTGTGCACTGCGATATAAGCCCAAGACACCACTCCCCAAGGTAGACAAGACTCCTCCTTCGCCCAAGACCAAACCGCCTCTTCCGACCAAGAAGCAGGGACCTCCTCTTAAGAAGAAACAAGAAGAAGACTGGCCCTCCTTGTCAGCTGCTTCCCCTTAGCAACAAATCAAGCCCTCCTCAGGTAGGCTGGCTCTCGGTAGCTTCCCACAGCTCACTTAACGCTAAATCTCCCGATGCTCCCATCTATGCCCTCTTAAAACAGATTCAGGAAGAAAATCGTGCTCTGCGTAAGCAGATTCACGACCTCCAAACCCCTTCTCTCTCCACAAACGCTCCTCTTTCCACAACCGTTCTTGCTCCTCAACCCGCTACTGATAAACAATCCAACACGACAACTCCCTCGACCCGTGAGAATGATGATCAGACCACAACCATGGACACCACTCCTCCTCCCACTATTGGTAATTCCACAAAGCGCAAATCTAGCGATGATGGTAGAAATGCTTGGGAAGAACACGATAAACTAAGTCGTAAACTGGCAGCACACATTCGCAACTCTAACAATCGCTTTGCGTCCCTCGAAACGCGCATGGATTCCGTAGAAGCTAAGCTTGAGTCCCTTACCACTATCGTTCATGATCTCAGCACCCATATAAGCGCCAAATTTAGTCAGCTTGACGACAAATTCCACAACGTTTATGATCGATTCAGTCAAATTATCGAAAGACTTGACCGATTACATGGCCGCGTCCCCTAAGCGCTCCGAAATAGTTGTGTGGCAATGGAACTGCAGGGGCTTTTCGAAAAAGAAGGCTAGTCTGCAACAATACATATCCAATCTCGCACAAGCACCTGCAGTCATTGCTTTGCAAGAAACTCATGGATCGCATTAAATTCCCTGGTTACAATACATTCCAATGCACCAGATGCGAACGCCCCAATACCGCAATTTTAGCCCAAAAAGCACTTAACCGTTACTTGCTGTTATTTCGGTGGCCATCGACATTGATCACGACTTCGTAGAAATACTTCCTTAAAAAGACAAGGTCAGCTCCTTTTTACATCCTTAATGTTTACAGCAGTCCCAACTCTAGACACCACCGCTTTACTGCACTTTTTGCTTGTGCTAAACAGGAAGCCCGGAGAAATCCGCTCCTCATTGTTGGTGACTTCAATTCTCCAAATCAGCTATGGAGTCACACAACGTCCACGCCTAAAGGACGAGCCTTATGGACCCACATACAGGATCATCAACTCACCCTGCACAATGACTTCGCTACACCTACCCGCTTAGGGAACAGCGTCTCCAAAGACACATCACCAGATCTCACCCTGACCTCTCGGGTTAACTTAGCTAAATGGGAAAACCTTCAAATCAATTTTGGTAGCGACCACTACGTCATTCAGACCTCTCTTAGTTTCTCTCACAAGCCCTTTAACATGCAACCTCCCAAACTTACGGATTGGGACAAATTTCGGCAAACTCGCGCGAATAATGCTCCCGGTTCCATAGGCGATTTACATGAGTGGATCAGCCAACTCCAAGCGGACGTTGACAAACACACTAGAACTCTGCCATCTGATACTCTATTCCACACAGTTGATGCCAAGCTACTCCATATATGGGAAGCGAAGGAATCGCTATTAAAACGGTGGAAAATACACCGCCACAACCGCAGGCTTCGCATTCGTGTAGCTAGACTCGATCACGACATACACGCATATGCGACCCAGCTAGTCAATCAACAATGGGGTCAGATGTGCGATAGTATGCACGATAATCTCAGTAGCAAGAAGACTTGGCAATTGCTGAGACATTTGCTCGACCCAACGACATCGCGTGCGCATCACAGTCATTACATCACTCGGTTACTCCACAAACACAATGGTAACATCCCCCTGTCTTTTTCAGGAGCTTGCGCGATTGCACCTCCCCCCTCACTACAGCCCACGAGCAAATCAGACTATCTAGGCGAGGTCAATGAACTTCTTGACGCCCCTAATAACGGAAACAGAAGTTCGACATGCCCTATTTTCTCTTAAAACTACATCTGCCCCGGGCATTGATAAAGTCACTAATAAATTACTTCAAAATCTGGACGACAAATCGATCTCCGCCCTTACAGATTACTATAATCACTGTTTCAATAATAGCTCCCTTCCAAACTCATGGAAAACCTGCTAGGGTAATCTTTATTCCCAAACCTAATAAGCCCTCAGACATAGCTAACGTTAGACCTATTTCCCTAACGTCATGTTTGGGAAAAACTCTCGAACATAGCATTCTTAATCGCTTAAACAAGTACATCGAAGACAATCGGTTATTCCCACCAGAGATGATTGGCTTTCGCAAATCACTCTCTTGCCAGGATGCCATGCTGAGGCTCAAGCATGACATCCTTAGTCCCAGTGGCAGTAAAGACACCCAAGCCATCCTAGGGCTTGACCTGCGTGGTGCGTTTAACAACATAGCTCATGGCTCTATCTTACGCGAATTGGATAGCATTAACTGTGGAAAGAAAACGTACGACTATATCCGCGAATTCCTCACCAATCGCACGGCTATCATTAGTCTCAATGACCAAAATTCTCCCCCATTCACCCTAGGTAGCTTTGGCACACCTCATGGATTTGTGCTTTCGCCGTTCCTCTTTAACCTAGCTATGAGGTCTATTTCTAAGACGCTGGCCCAAATACCGGATCTCCAATATTCTTTATATGCCGATGACATTACCATATGGTTGAAGGGTGGATATGATGGCTAAATTCAAGATACCTTACAAGAGGCCGCAGATGCGGTGGCTACGACAGCTGGGCTTATGAACCTCGAGTGCTCGCCAGCTAACTCTGAGCTGTTACTTATCTCAGCTAATAAGCACGACAAACCCAGCATTCATATCAACCTGAATGGGAAGCAAGTTGCCGTCGTAGGACAAAATACGTGTACTAGGCATGTACATTCAGTCTAATAAACTCAATACTTACACACTTCAGACGGTTGCTACCAGCGTAGACAACACAACACGGCTTATAGGAAGAGTCTCCAATAAGCATGGAGGTCTTCGCGAAGCAGATTTATTAAGACTAGTACAAGCATTTGCCATCAGTAAAATCACATTCTCCCTTCCATATCTTCACCTAGCAAGGTCTGAGGAAGGTAAGGTGAATTCACTGATACGCAAGCTACACAAGTTTGCCCTTGGAGTGCATGCTACAGGCACCTTGAATACCTTTAGTGAGCTAGCAGAAGCCCACCTGACAGCTCAGTACCAACGCTTATCGAACACCCACACTGGTAGGCGTATTTTAAGCTCCCTAAATATTACCCCCGCACCGATGACCAAAGAGAAATTTAATATTCCCCGTCAGATTCATGAGAACTTTGATATCCCTCCTCTCCCTAAAAATATGCATCCTGTTCATCACGAGCATAGAAGGCAACAACGAGCTAAATCCCTTCAGAAAAAGTTCTTTAACTGCAATGACGTGGTATATGTCGATGCCGCAGAGTATCCGTGTGGAAATTCGCCTTAGTTGTTACCTCTACCGGCAGTGTTGCAACGGCAGCATTCCATTCGAGCCTCGTCTTCGGAAGAGGCGGAGGAGGCCGTGGTGGCACTCGCCGCTACAATTGCTAATTCGTCCGTCATTGTAAGTGATTCCAAAACTGCCATATACAACTTCGGAGCGGGTAGGGTTTGCAAGACAGCCTTAGCCATTCTCTCTCGTAATCCGCCATCCCAACTTGTTGCATTAATCTGGACACCTGCTCACGCAGGCCTAATTGGTATTGAAGTGGCCCACGCAAGCGCTCGAGCTTTAACGATCCGAGCGCAGGCTAGCCTTGCGTACGCTTCAGAAACCAATAATCTCCCTCCTGCATTTACATCTGAAGAAAGATTACTGACATACCACGACATTTGCGGGCATTATCGCCTCGGTCGCCGAACCCTACCGCCTTTACTGCGTCAGTCCTCACGCAGGCGTGAGGTTCTATGGCGTAGCCTACAAACCCGAACTCTTCTCTCCCCTGCCTTACGCCACAAAATTTACCCCGGAATGTACCCCAATTCAGACTGCAAGTTTTGTTCTGTGAGGAAAGCGGACCTTAACCACATTATGTGGCAGTGTCAAAATCACTCCCCTCCCCCGAGCCTTCGTAAACAATTAAGTATTCAGGAGCTGTGGGAGGCTGCCATGCGCAGGCCCCAACCCCAAACTTCAGGAGGCTGTCCTGAGGTGGGCTGAGGTGGTAGAGGAGGCCTACCGCGCGTAGGATCCCTCGCCTTCTCGCAGCCCCTTTCCCTTAAGATGGGATAAATAAAGTTGTTTCTATCTCTCTTGAAATTCAAGGTAGTGCCGGTGGGAGATTTCTCTTGTGCGTTGTTGAGCAATAAAAATTCGCAGCGTGCTCGTTAACTAAAACCGGACTGCGGGTCTCTGTGTCCAATCGGAGTCTTCTGTTTCTCATTGCCCATTAGCTGCGATTGCCATGTTCCAGTAGGAAACACCGGCTCCATCACTGCCTGCTTTGCGCCTCCCCAGGTTTCTCTGCTGCGCAACGCCGCGATGAGCGCCAGCGTCAACGCCGCCGCCACTGTAAGCGTTAGCGCCCGCTGCTTCACATCTGCACACGGTTCCCTTTAGAGGGAGGTGGCGTAATTTTAAGGCGAAAGCCTTTAATGCCTCATGCTCACGTCCATAGGGTGTCCATCCGGCGTCCGTCCGTCCGGTGTGCGTCCGTCCTGCGTCCGTCCGTCCGTCCGTCTGTCCATCCGTCCGTCCGAGCCCTGGCACGGGGCCAGGTGGCCGCCGGGGTGCGCAAACGGACGCCGGTCGCGTCGGACTCTACAGCGCTCGCGCTTTGCTTGCGTAGCGTCGCTGTGCCAAGCGTTTAGAATCATTCTGACCGACGCCGTCTCAATGGACACAGGCGTTCGCGGAACACACTTCGGAATTTACAAAGGGTCCGTCAATTTAAGCGCTGGAACGCGGATGGCGTTTGCACGATGCGCAAAGCGCGAGAAAATATGAACGCATGCGAACGGAGCAAGATTAGTCTCGCGTCTCGGTGCGACTCGCCGTAAAAAATTAAACAAGAAAACACGCACGCATTCTGTTTGTGTGTTATCCCACTGAGAGTGTTAAAGAAAAAAGACATGGGATAGTCAGTCGAATGGCCACACGCTTTCGCCGTACACACTTTGGAATGTACAAAGTGTCCTTCAATTTTTTTCTTTTACAAACGGTTTCTTCTTCGCCGGCACACCACAGTGAAGTTTCTCTTTACTTTTATCCGGCCGTAATTTTTATCCTCAGATATTTTTTTTCTTCCTGTCCGACAAATGAAAGGCAACAGAACTCCCACGCACAGCAGTTAATTACGAGTCCTCTCTTGGGTTTCATTCCGACCACTCGTTTCGTATGTCCCTTCATCAAGCAAGGAACCTAATTACTTCGCAGCGTTTTATTTTTGTGCTGCTTCGTGCTTTTTCTTTGCTGTCGTTCTCCGATTTGCTTGCCTTTCTTGTCTGCGAGTACCAGACAAGCTTCTGACTGCTTTCCAATAATTACTACGGCGAGAGTCTTTCAGTTCTGATCCCCGACTATGCGAAGTTTTAAACGCAGCGGCCTCGTTTGATACTCTGAGTTCATTGATTTTTTTATCCGTTATATTACTGCCATGCCTCGGTGGTTTTACACCTTTATGAGGAATACAACTTAAACGCACCTGCGGGAACAGAACATTAATTTAGAGGTAGACGTGCATTAATTCTTTCATAATAATAAGAAAAAAACACACCGCTGAAAATTTCCCTTGTGCCGCGAACACGGTACGCTGCTTATTCATTCTCGAATGAAAAAAAAAACGAAAAAAAAACTTGGAGTACGCTAAAGCTTCGCGATTGAGAGTAGAACGCGATAGCGCAATCGGGCCCCGTGCGTATTGCCTTCTCAATTGCTAGCTTTGCTTCGGTTCTCGGTGCATGCCTCAAGTGTGGCGCAAGCTAGAAACGATCGGCGGTGCCCATAACATCGGCCGTTTCAATGTATTCTAGAATTCCTAATGCAAGTACTGTTAAGTACCCACTACGCAGTAATTGTTCCTTTTGCGAATCAGCGAAGGCTCCCCTACGCTTCCGTAAGGCAACACGCGAACCTACGCAGCTGTTCAATTTGTTGATGCTTTTGCTGCTGATGATGATTAAATATGTCTGAATGCTTTGTAATGGGTGGGCCTTTAAAATGCCCACTTCTTGAGCAATTCATATGTTTTGACGCCTGGCGTGATTCTACGCTTCTGCCACGCCATATTACATGTGTTAAGGAGAATCCTTCCACTACATGACATTCTTATAGTTTTTAAATGCGAAGCTTTTTTTAGCGAACCCAAGGCACATTGATCGTTTTTATCTATCTATCTATCTATCTATCTATCTATCTATCTATCTATCTATCTATCTATCTATCTATCTATCTATCTATCTATCTATCTATCTATCTATCACGCCGCCTACGTCTGGATTCTCCCGTGATCGTCTCCTCAACTTGGTGTCGAATAAAATTGGCATGGGAGGGTAAGAGGGTTTGACGAATATGACTGTCTAGTCATGAGATGAATAACGTGAAAAGCCTGTCGCGTGCATTGTCAAACCCTTTCTTCCAGACACGTGTGGCACATACCCGTTTACCGCGGGCCGTGGTATACGGGTATGCGCCACAGGTGCTTGACAGTTTGTATCTACCCAGGAACGGCGAGAACAGACATCGGTAATTTAAAGACGAGAGCGTTAAGAAAAACCGACAGCGGCATCGTTGCCCCGACGACTGCTAAGAATAAAATTTAGGAACCCAGCAGGAATCAAACCCAAGCATTCTGCGTGGCCGTCGGTATCCTACCACAGGGCCACGCCAGGTCTTCAAACTGCTTTGGGAAAAAGACCCTATGCACGCGTAATATTGATGCGACGTCAATAATGGCTTCAGTGCTGTCAATTTGATTTTATAACAAGTTAATGAGCGTTGGATCTGTACTCCTATGATAGAGACGTCATGTATGGTTACCGTAAAGTGTGGTTCCAGTGTTGACTCGAATTTTAGAACAGTCTAATAAGCATTACATTTGTATTCCTGTGATTTAGAAATCTATATTGAAGCGTTGCATGACACCCGAGGAATACGCTGACGAAAGTTGCATATGATATTCACATTATCGCACCGTAAAGTGCACTTTGTTGCGATAATACTCACGTATGTGTTCTAACGTGAGTGCTTACGTTACGTCAGACCAACAGTTACCTTTTAAACACCAGTGTTGGAGACGCACCTGGTAATCCCACGATCTGCACAAAAGTACTACACTTATAAAGACACGTCGAATCCACCTCGTAATGCTTGGCTCAAAGCCGAAAAAAATTCCCCATCTCCCTCTAAAGGGAACCATGTCTGGATGCGAAGCAGCGGGGAAGATAACGTCGCCGCTCTCATTTTACGGCAGCAACGGTCCGGCGCTCATCGCGGCGCTGCACAGGAGAGAGAATGAGGTGAGCGCACTCCGTCATTTTTATACCGCGGAAGTACCGTGGCGCCCCAGCGGAGTATGCAGCTGTCACACCACCTGTCGTGCGTGCCGCTCCGTAGAGGATTTCTAGAGGAGAGGACGGGGGGGGACCGTAGGAGAGGAGAGAGAGGGGACTTGGGAGCCGCTCCGTAGAGTAGAGGATTCCTAGAGGAGAGAGGGGAAGAGGACGCGCATGCGCTGTGGGGATGTGGGACGCCGGAGCCGCTCCGTAGAGTAGAGGATTCCTAGAGGAGAGAAAGGGGGGTGAGCGTAGGAGAGAGAGGGGGGAGGGGACGCTTATGCGCTGTGGTAGTGTGGGACGCGGGAAGGAGGGACGGACTAAGCCCCCTCCAAACACATGCAAGCAAGATCAAGGAATGGGGTCAACCTGGGCGACAGACACCACCTGCCTAGCCATTGCTAAGCAGCCTCTCTCTACTCTCGGCCATGACTCTGATGACTGTAGTAGTGGTTGACGGCCTTCATATTACTACAGTGTTCTGGTTCGCATAATGGGTGCTTCCCTACTTCATGAAAGTGGCCGGACGCGGGACGCGGGACGGGGGACGCGGGACGCGGGAGGGACGGACAAAGCCCCGAGCATAAGATGCTTCGCATCTAAAAAAGCGGCGTAGACAATTATTCGTCGACTGCTTCGCATTAAACCCATTCCCACGTGATGTGGGACCTGCGGTAATTTTTCCGAAGCAATTTCAACAAATGGCGTAGCTCTGTGGTAGAACACCTCCTTCCCACGCGGATGGTCTGGGTTCAATTCTCTCTCGAACCAGAAGAGCTTAATTATTTACTTTATTTGCATACGTCTAGATTTTCCGGTCACGAATAAGATCATGACTTTTCGCTCACAATCAACGACGCCGTCGCCGATGCCGACACCGTGTGTCTGCGAAAGGAAACTGTTAATACGTAGAGCATTGCAAGACTTAGCGGTCTGAGAGTGGCATTCGCACTAACTCTGGCGGTAAACTTTCCATCAAGAGCCAGCCATCTTCTTTTTTTCTCAGTAGATATACATATTTTCACCCTCCACCTCCCAAAAGCTTTCTGCACCTAACGTGGTTCCGTGCTGCGTACTGGATCAGGTGCATATAGCAAGCTTCATCCACCTCATCTGGTATTGCTCTGCCTTCCCCTCGCGCTGCCGCACCTAGTATTGCACTGGCTCCACTCGCGCTGCCGCACCTGGTATTGCACTGCTTCCCCTCGCGCTGCCGCACCTGGTATTGCACTGCCTCCCCTCGCGCTGCCGCACCTGGTGTTGCAATGCCTCCACTCGCGCTGCCGCACCTGGTATTGCACTGCCTCCACACGCGCTGCCGCACCTGGTATTCAACTGCCTCCACTCGCGCTGCCACGCCTGGTAATGCACTGCCTTCCACTCGCTGCCGCACCGGGTATTGCACTGCCTCCACGCACTGCCGCACCTGGTATTGCACTGCCTCCCCTCGCACTGCCGCACCTGGTATTGCAGTGCCTCCACTCGCGCTGCCGCACCTGGTATTCAACTGCCTCCACTCGCGCTGCCACGCCTGGTAATGCACTGCCTCCACTCGCGCTGCCGCACCTGATATTGCACTGCCTCCACTCGCGCTGCTGCACCGGGTATTGCACTGCCTCCACTCGCGCTGCCGCACCTGGTATTGCACTGCCTCCCCTCGCGCTGCCGCACCTGGTATTGCAATGCCTCCACTCGCGCTGCCGCACCTGGTATTCAACTGCCTCTACTCGCGCTGCCACACCTGGTAATGCACTGCCTCCACTCGCGCTGCCGCACCTGGTATTGCACTGCCTCCACTCGCGCTGCCGCACTTGTTGTTGCACTGCCGCCATTTAAAAAGAACGAACACGTAGTTATCGCGGGCACTCATGCATGGGTTTCGTATATCGGGACCAGGTGAGAGTTTGCTAAGCATAATTTTATGATGCATAAATTATACCTTTACACATGTTTCTTGCAGCGATGCCTGATAAATGCAGACGTCGCCCGCTGTAGTTGTGCACGTACACGAACGTTGTAAGCATGCGAAGAGAAACGAGGCATTTCGTTAAAGTAAAGAATATCTTTAGTGGCTGAACAGCTTAAAGTTGCAAGCGCTAAACGACTGAGTTAGTTTATCCCACTAACAGGGCTCAAAGAACGTGATTTCTTCATTGTATAGTTTTTACCTTTACGCTTCAGGTTTCCGTTATAATGCTAATGGGGGGGGAACCTAGAAGCGTAAGGCACAGGCGCAGTCATTATATGACGCTTAAAATTTTAGGCAATGCGTGTAGAAATGCCTATGTACGCAAGGATTCAAAGCAGTGAAGAAGACAAAGGCTTAAGGCTGCCCCTCATACCCCACCTCTCCCTCCTTTTTTTTGCTTTCTTTTTTTCCTAACACGAAAGCCAAACATTCCTACCCTATTTGTTGGCCTTGTTTATCACAGGGTTCTCAAATACTCGGGTCGCAGGCCGCACGCGATCCGCGGGCGTTACAAAAGGGGGCCCATGGCTTCAAAAGGAATAAAATGCTTGTGACTTAGCCAAATCGTCCCCGCGTTGTTTGCTCACTGGTTGCGATTAATAACGCTTTGTTCGCGTAAGCTACAGAGACGGCTTTGGTCTCAAGCATTTTATTCGTGAGGCACCCCATGTGGTCACTTCGTGTCGAAGCGTAATCGCGAAATGAAATCTGTATATTTCGCAACCGCAGTGGAGATTTCCATCATTCTGAAGATAAGAATCGATATGTTTCTCGAATCCTGACGCAAATGTTTTTAGAAATCATCCATATATAAGGTGTAGTGAATACGTTCTTTGAAATGATAGCGTGAGGTGACATTTAGTTCACGCCCCTCACACCTGCCCTCCCCCCGTTCATGCTTTACTGCCCTGGCCTTTGCGGGAGCAAATTTCGTGACTGCAGCCCTCGATAGCTGAGGTGAGTTTGAGACCCCAGGTTTAACACATTGTGCTAGCTATGAAAACTGGGCTTACGTGCGCATAAGCTCAGGCCGACCGCTCTGCCTTCTAATAAATTCTCACTCTCTCTCTGGGCTTACGTACTTTTGCGCAGCAGGCTACTAGCTGAACTCCAAACATTGAAACTTACACCGCAAAGCTTGCCGATGCTGCTATGTTTTCTAGCTACATTAAATGAAAAAGCACTGGACATCCGGCTGTGACATCCCAAGTATTTCAATGTCTATGACAGGCGACATTTGTCACTTTTTAGCGCACAAAAGGACAATGACGAAAAACGACGCGGATACAGCGCTGGCTTCCAAAAAATAGTTTATTTTCCAGAGTGGTGCATATATATATATATATATATATATATATATATATATATATATATATATATATATATATATATATATATATATATATATATATATATATATATATATATATATATATATATATACACACAACAGAAAGCAACACACGCAGGCGCAATGAACAGGATGGTTATGAAAAAAACAAATATTTAATGGCGCACAAAAGTTAAGAGATGATGCAGTCCGCAAAACGATACCGGATTTTTCTTTTTTCAAAATCAAGAGCTCATTCTAGAATGTCATTATCGTCTAGCCACTCAGTGGACCTAGTTCAGAAAATGAGGTTGTTTATACGATAGATCTATTGAAGGTGCTCTAACGCACGTGTCTCCCAGACTTGTGATCTTCGCCGCTTCAGTTATCTCACATGTCGCTTCCTCCTTCCTATCGCGGTACACTGCAAATATATGGGATCGCACCCACAATTTCTGTAGTGAATGCCGAATTTCCCACGCCTCCTGTACGCACGTTATTTGCGTCTTCGCGCAGCCTGTCATTTGCGTACCGTCCCGTCTGCCCTATGTACTTCTTGCCACGGTAACGCGGTAACCCAAAAACGATGTTGTTCTCACATTTAACAAAGCTTTCTTTGTGCTTTTTTTTCGCACTTCGGATTCTCATAACCAAAGTACGGGGCCTTGCACAAATTATAAATCTTGTTTGACGCTGATAGGACGACTCTCACATTCGCATTGTTCCCTACCTTTTTCAGCCTATGTAAGACATCGTGAATGTACGGTATGACGGTGTATTTGTGCTTGACTGGCTCGATTTCTGGTGAAGCATGCTCCTCACCCTCACGAGTGTGTTTGACAGTCGTGAGAAGACCTTCGGCCACAGCTGTAATAACGCACTGAGGAAATCCCGCCTTTTTTAAGCGGTCAACTTGTGCCAGGAATCTAGAAGAGCACTTGGGAGGACATGAGCGGCGAAGCGCATTCGTTAGGGTTAACCTTGCAATGCCCCTTTTAACTATCGTGAAGTGACCCGAAGAAAACGGCAACAACGACTAATTGATCCTAGGCTCGTACGACCAGCATATCTGGTCTCGCTCAAAGAATATTCTTATGTCGAGGAAGCGCAACGCATTATCTTGCGGCATTCATGCGTGACTGCGAGCGGTTGCAGAAAGCTCGTGAACAGATCAAGTACGTTAGAGAATATCATTACAAAATTCGCGTGAATTTGATTCGAGAAACACAACGTAGTTGTCCACATATCTAAATACCTTCTTTACATTTGTACCTTCTAGCTCTGTTTTAGATGTGAAGCATCTTATGGCAAAGCTTAATCCGGGGGTGGTGGTGGCGGTGTTGGTGGTGTGCCGCGTGGCCTCCCTTACTGCGCATGCGCAAACCCTTTAAAAAAAAAGAATAATAAAAAAACCCCTCTCCTCCTCTCTCTCCTCTAGGCATCCCTCCCCGCGGCAACCACACCCTCACTGCGCATGCGCCTACCCTCCTCTCTCCCCTCCTACACTCCCCCTCTCTCCTCTAGGCATCCCTGCCCGCGGCGTCCACACTCCCACTGCGCATGCGCGTCCACCCTCTCTCTCCTCTCCTACTCTCCCCCCTCTCTCGCCTCGCGACGCCGACGCAGGCAGCGTCTGCTAGCGAGTTTCTTGGTTGAAGAAACCGACTGCTCGCGCTGCACAACCGTCCACTGGCCACCCCGTATATATGGCAATGAATCTTGACCTACAAGGTGGTGCCGGTGGGACATTTATCCTGTGCGTTGTTGAACAATAAAAATTCGCAGCGTGCGCGTTAACTAAACGCGGACTGCGGGTCTCTGTGTCCAGTCGGAGTCTTCTGTCTCTCATTGCCCATTAGCAGCGATTGGCATGTTCCAGTAGGAAACACCGCACCATCAGTGCGTGCTTTGCGCCTCCCCAGTTTTCTCTCCTGTGCAACGCTGCGATGAGCGCCAGTGTCAACGCCACCGCTAGTGTAAGCGTTAGCGCCCGCTGCTTCACATCTACACATGGTTCCCTTTAGCGGGAGATGGTGTAATTTTTTTTTAGTTTTCTGTTTCTACGAGCAAGAAAAAGATCACTTAGAATTGGTGCGATACAAGAGGCAATACAGATACCTCGTTTTTGGAGGAAAACCTTTCCATCCCAGTTAGCGAATGTCACATGCTTTAGTGCACATTCAATAGATCTATCGAAAAAAGAACTTCATTTTCTGAACAAGGCCCACAGTGTGGCTCGATGATAATAACATACTGGAATTACCTCTTGATCTTGAAAAAAGAAAAATCTGGTATTGTTTTGTTGACTGCAAATCTTAACTTTCAGGCACGCCTAAATCTTAGTTTTTTTTTTCATTCTTCCTGTACATTGCGCCTGCTTGTGTTGATTTCTCTTGTCTATATATGTACCACTGTGCAAAAAAAGAACTATTTGTAGGAAGTCAACATTGCGTCCGCGTCGTTTCTCGTCCTTGTCACTTTGTGCGCTAACAATTGAGACATAAATTACCAACTTGCCCAATCATACGCTCTTTCAAGGTGACATTATAACATTACGTACTACTAGGGGACGCGAGGTTTCTTGTCATCGGGTGGTAACGCCGCTCGCCAGATGGACACCAGATTTTTCGCTTCATGGGCAAAAAATGCAGCCGCATTAAAATGCGATTGACCTGGAACAGTTGATTATAATCTAATATCAAGCACGCGAGACATGCCAGATCATATTGCTGCAACGCTATCTATTTGAAACGAACTTGGCATTAGAATACACAGAACTGCGATCGCCATACAAGCTGATTTAATAAACCAATGGCAGTGAAAGAAATTTACTTTTTTGGTCAAAAATGGCGAATCTTGCACTAAGTCAGGCCAGGGTTGAAAAAGTGAAGGTGCACGATTCTAAAGTCCCAATCTGGTTGCTTTTAGGTTGCTGCTAGGCTTTAGCTAGGTGAAGCTAGGTTGTTTCTAGGTTGCTTTGATGTTGCAGCTAGGCTTTAGCTAGGTGATGCTAGGTGGTTTCTAGGTTGCTTCTAGGCTGTTGCTAGGCTTTAGCTAGGTGACGCTAGGTTGTTTCTAGGTTTCTTATCAGCGCAGAGAGGTAGGAGTTAAACCACAGGCAGGCACACACGCGACACGAATGTCCAAACTACAGGGACAGAAACTCGAGCTGAAACCGAGCGTTCCCACCTCACAAATCCACGGGCGCATCGTCGTTCGCGTTGGGCTTCCATCGCTTCGGGGTTCTCGCAGCCGCCGTCGCCCTTCCCGTTACCTTGTTTTCGCTCGCTGTACGTACCGCTGAAGCACTCCGTACAGATGCTTGAGCGAAGCTGGAACGTGCGGCTACGGCATTTGCTACTGAGCTAATCCCGATGGTTTATTAAAGCTTTACTCAATTGCTGGTTACGTCTGTCTAGAAATCTTCATTGGTATTTGCCGCCCGCCTGCTGCCTTCTTCATTTTAAAGGACTAGCGCTGTGTAGTGGGATTTCCCCAATATCTGTGGCACGTATGCGTTCATCATGATGATAGTTTTTTGTACACACCAAAGCTTTTACGGCTAGCTCAAACAGCTTCACTGCTAAAAACTAAGATGTAGTTTCGTGGCGTGTGCGTGCCCATACCAAAGTTTGCGTACACATCTACTTTCACTTATGACCATGTAATGTAGAAGCCCACTAACTAGTTAAGACTTCTTGTATTTAACTAAAATTCGTCTCTCACTGTAACGTTTTGGTTAAGAAAGTTTCGTCCAATAGTTCGCTTCCGAAAAGAAAGAAAAACAAGACATAGCAGCTCCTTCATATTTAAGATTGGAAACATGCCCAACGCTAACGTACTAAAACAATGATTATGGTAAGTATCTGTATAAGGGCCTTAAAATTCCACGCGCTAAGGCGGGTAAGAGAAAGAAGCATTAAAATCATGAGAGTGACGAGAAATCTGTGTAGTGAGAACGAATGGTAAGGGGTCGTGATAATAAAACTATGGAGGATAGAAATGTCTTGCGTAAACGTGGGATGATTCTAAAGTAGAATTCTTACGATGACAGTTCTGCAAAGAAATGTCATGTGTATTTGGCTTCCTCAGGAAGCCACCAATAAAAAGTGCATTCGGGAACCGCGTGAATGCGCACACAGCATTTCGTCCTCTTTTTATCCCTGTTGTTATGCTGCTCCCCAAAGCAATGTGACGGCGGCTGCTGCATACAAATAAAGAAGCCAAGTACAGGAAGCCATAAAACTTCGAGCACCTGATAAAATCTGCGCCTGTAATTTATAATGTACGCCTGCCCTTTCAGATGCATTTCTTTGTTCTGGCGCTTCGAAACGTCAGCGCCTCTAAAAGCGTCAGGGCAAGCACTGAAGTCCGAACAACGCCCGCAAATATTCCCAGCTGCGCGGCATACGCGCTGGTTTGCGCCTTCAAACGCGTTCATCTTCGGCCGAGACAATGCCAAGGAAAGACACACGCCCTAGAGAGAAATCTTGTCAGGCAGCCCGCAATCATTTGTTATGCCAGAAGTCGAGGACATTTTGGCATTTGCTTTCTATATGTTTCTTGACTGCTATATGGAGGTGCTGCGCAAAATTTGTGCAAATCAAGCAACTTAGTACAGCTTTATGTTGCAAATTCCTTCAGCATAGTCAAAGTTGCTCTCTTAATATGTGTATACATAAATTCAGACAAAATCAAAGATTTCAAATAAATTTCTACAAATTAATATGGCAGCGATGAAAAGCTTGCGCTAAGAAGAGGATTTCAATGTACGGTCAGAATGTGGTCACTATGTAAATAGCAGAAAAAGAGAAAGACAGTAAAAAGTGAAAACAAAAAGGAAGGTGACGATTCACTTAAATTCGTCGCAAAACTCCTGAAGAAGGCGAGAATAGACGCATGTCTCAAGTCGCGTGGCTATGCTCAAAGGTAAAACAAAAAAAATCACTGCATATCCACGAAGTGAATGATGATGAGCGGGCGAATCTGCCGGGGATCATTTGGGTAACCATGAATCTACCGCACATTGCCCACTCGATTATGCAAAGACGTGACACATCTTGACGAGAGCCCTCGCCGCCTCTGGATCGGCTTGCCGGCGTGCCGTGCCGCTGCAGCTGCGCGAGCCCTAGCCGCCTCTGGATCAGCTTGCCGACACTGCCATGCCGCTGCAGCTTCGCGAGCCCTCAACTCCGGGTCGGCTTGCCGGCGTGCCGCGCCGCTGCAGCTGCGCGAGCCCTCGCCGCCTCTGGATCAGCTTGCCGACGCTGCCGTGCCGCTGAAGCTTCGCGAGCCCTCAACTCCGGGTCGGCTTGCCGGCGTGCCGTGCCGCTGCAGCTTCATCATCATCATCACCATCAGCCTGTCTACGCCCACTGCAGGGCAAAGGCCTTTCTCATAATTCGCCAATCAACCCGGTCCTGTGCTTTCTGCTGCCACGTTATACCTGCAAACTTCTTAATCTCATCTACCCACCTAATTTTCTGTCTCCCCCCTCACGCGTTTGCCATCTCTTAGAATCCAGTCAGTTACCCTTAATGACCAGCGGTTATCCTGCCGACGTGCTACGTGCCCGGCACATATCCATTTCTTCTTCTTGATTTCAACTATGATATCCTTAACCCCCGTTTGTTCCCTGACCCAGTCCGCTCTCTTCCTGTCTCTTAAGGTTACACCTATCATTTTCCTTTCCATCGCTCGCTGCGTCGTCCTCAGTTTAAGTTGAACCCTCTTTGTAAGTCTCCAGGTTTCTGCTCCGTAGGTAAGTACCGGTAAGATGCAGCTGTTATATACCTTCCTCTTGAGGCGTACGGCAGGGAGACACGATCTCTCCAATGCTATTCACCAGCGTGTTTACAGGAGGTTTTCAGGGCCCTAGATTGGGAAGAGTTAGGGATAAGAGTTAATGGAGAGTATCTCAGTAACCTGCGATTCACTGATGACATTGCATTGATGAGTAACGCGGGAGACGAATAACAGCTTATGATTACTGAACTGGATACGGAAAGTAGAAGAGTAGGTCTGAAAATTAATATCCATAAAACTAAAGTAATGTGGAACAATCTTGGCAGAGAACAGCGCTTTGCGATAGGTGGCGAGACACTGGAAGTTGTAAAGGAGTACGTCTACTTAGGAAAGGTAGTAACCGCGGAGCCGAACCATGAGAGTGAAATAACTAGAAGAATAAGGATGGGATGGGGCTCATTCGGCAAGCAATATCAAATCATGAATGCAGCTCTGCAGCTTCACGAGCCCGCAAATCTGGATCCGCTTCTCTGCGTCGCCGGTGCCTACTTCTCTCTCGCACAACTTGAGAGCCCGCGCTGCAGCCGCTCTGCGAGCCCTCCGCTCAGCCACCACCTTGTCTTCGTCGTTGTTCATAGCAGTAGTAGGTAGTAGTAGTATCGAAGCGCACTGAGTGACGACCGTCGAAAGAGAGAGGAAGCGCGCCTAGAGCCGAGAGTGGAGCAAGCGCGCTGGAGAGTGGGGCGAGCGCCGCAGAGCCAACCAGTGGGCGCCATGCAAATCAAATGAGAGCACAGCTGCACCTCTAGCGGGAGCGGCGAGCACTAGCGTGGCTACACCGGGGGAAGTGATGTACAAGTCTCGACCTTAAGGAGCTTCGCCCCTAAAAGAGAATGTGCTCTAGAACGCGCTTATTGTTCATCGTCATCAGCGTCATCGTCATCGTCATGGCGTATAATGGTTACCTTGCATGTGCTGTGCCGTGATGGCAGCGTCATTGTCATTGCACTCGCGTGGCTACGCCGCATTCCGTGCTACACCGAGTGACACCGGGGGAGTGATGGACAAGTCTCGACCTTAAGGAGCTTCGCCCCTAAAATTCGGCAGATCCCACGCACTGCGTGAATCGTTGTAATGCGTAGCAGCCAGGAAAGAGCTGCATACATCGCCTTGTTTATCTTTGAGGCAAATAAAGTCTTTCATGTCATGACATTTATATATCGCATATTTGTCATGCACGCATGCATGTACACTCTCCCATATACCATGCTAATGAATCGTGTATTGTGGTATATACAATGGGTGACCGGTTACTATTTATGTTCGTGACACACTCATCTCACGCCATAGCAATTTGGTGTATATCCAGTTAATGAAATGGACGGAATCAGACCATGAACGTCACATGTACATCATGCCGTACATGGCATTCATGTCATTATGTAGACATTAAAACCTGACATTTATGTTAGTCATACTGCAGCCATTTTCATTTAGCACACAGTCGCACGACGCAATAGGAAGTTTGGTGTATATTAAGCTAGCGAAACGGCCACGAGCACACTATGAGCGTGGTGTTCAAATCATGGAGTACATGAACTTCATGTGATTATGTTCATGTTAGCACCTGTCATTATCGTTCGTCATGCTGTAACGTCGCCCAATACCTATTTTAATGTACATCTAGCCAGCGAACCGGCCACGAGCGCACCATTAGTGTGGCATGTAAATCATGTTGTAAAATGCATGCCAAGATTTTCATGTTACCACCTGTCATTTTTATTCTTCAATACAGTGACGTCACGCAATATTAAATTTGGTATGTGTCAAGCTAGCGAAACGGCCGCGAGCGCACCATGAGCGTGGTATATGAGCCATGTCGTACATGATATGCATGTCACGGTTTTCATTTATCATCTGTCATTTATGTTCGTCATACAGCCACGTCAGGCAATACCAAATTTAGTACATGTCAAACTAGCGGAACGTGCGTGAGCGTACCATGAGCGTGGCATAGGAGTCCTCTCGCACATGACATGCATGACATGGTTTTCATTTACCACCTGTCATTTTTGCTCGTCATAAAGTCACGTCACACAATACCTCATTTGGTACGTGTCAAGATAGCGAAACATCCGCTAGCGCACCATTAGCGTGGCATCCAAGTCGTGTTGCACATGACATGTCATGATTTCCATATTACCACTTGTCATTTATGTTCGTCATTCAGTCACGTCACGCAATACCAAATTTAGTGTTTATCAAGCTAGCGAAACGGCCATCAGCGCACCATGAGCGTAGCATGTAAATCATGTCGTACATGACATGCACGTCATGATTTTAATGTTACCACCTGCCATTTATGTTGTCCGCATTGTGTTGTCGTCTTCCTTACGCCGTTGTTTGCTAGCGCTCAATATGTTTTCGAGTTCCGTTTACCAACACGCCCGAAAAAATGGCAATGCTAAAAGTAATTTATCTGTTTCATACATATTAAGTCACGCCTTACAAATTCTGGTGAATATTCATTTAATTCAACGGCCGCAAGCACCCCGAGATCACTTCATGTGAATCATGCTATCCATGACAAGCGAGTCATGATTTGCATGCTAGAACCTGTTACTTACGCTCGTCATACAGTCATGTGATGCCATAGCAATTTTGTTAAATATCACATGAACTAAATGGTCGCATCAGCACCAAGACCGTGGCATGTGAATCATGCCTTTCATGACATGCATGTCATGATTTTCATGTTATGACATGTCATTTACGTTTTTCATGCAGTCATATCATGCCATACCAATTTTCGTATACATCCCAATAATGAAACGGATTTCAGATGGTTGCATTTCAGTCGAAACCTTATAACATCAAAAGCTATTGGTAGTTTTCAATTATCCTAGTTAATTGCATAGATTATTGTTCCATAAAGAAGCATGGGAATTCTCATTGAAAAATATTGGATCATTCAAAAGTTATGACTTTTGACGCAAGAAAAAACAACTACAATTGAAGTTTTGAGAAAAACAAGAAAGAAGTTTTTGAAACGTGTAATATACATCATTGGAAGGTTGTGAGACGCTAAAAGCCGCCAGGCTCATAGCTGGGACCTTCCTCAGCTGCCACGAGTTTCCCGTTTGGTGGTTTAGCAGCTCCTAGTTTTTTTTAAGCTTGTTTTTCGTCAGCCGTTGACTGGCGGCTCGCGTTCTTCAAGCGAGTTCGGTGCCTGCCGAGGCAAGCTACTGTGCTGTATTAGCCAGGATAGACGTCAGTGTGCCTCGAGATATTCAGTGTGTGACTAATATTTCCATTGCTGAACTCACATGTTCAATCCCACAGTCCAAACAAAACAGCACGCGGGCCTTCATGGACATTTTTAAGGACACGCTGCCAAGCATTTCCACTGAAGCATTAATTCGCGTTTTGGGTTTTTGCGCAGGCATAGTTCATCAAAACATATTCACTAAACAGAGGTGTCCATACACAGCATTCTCTTCGTTCAGGATGTCTTTGTAAAAACCTCCCCTGTGCTTGTATTGTCATGTGCCTAGAGCTTTCACTCGGTTGCAGGCACACCAACCTTTTACACTTTGCGTTTCGGCCTTTGTTTAACTCGGAACTGAGTCATATCTCGTTCTTTTTGGTAAGACAACAATCTAGGACACTGAACTGACGTAAAAATAGCTTTAACAATGGCAGTACAACATGTCGGTGCAGTGTAAACACGGTGTCACTTTGTGTTCCCCGACGTGGCAATTAGTGTGACTTGAATAAAAAATGGCCGCGATTACCATTGCCCAATCTTATTAAGCTTTAGCATACTTCACCACAAACCAGTCTGGGCACAAACATAAGTTTGTTTTACTGATTAAAGCATACGTTTCGTTTCACAAAATATCAGCTTCTGTTTCAGGGAGGTCTACCGGTAGTTGTAAAAAGCAACGTAGCTGTCGAACAGAACCAGATAGAGACGTCAATTTTGCTGCAGAACAATTCTGAGTGTCTGTATATTCTTAAAATACTAAAAAGTGAAGTTCGCATTTTGTGAAAAAAATACCGTTTTCGAGGGTGGCAACATACGTTAATATGTTCGCGTGTTCCCTCATGCGGTCATTTACGCATCTGCCCGTTTGTCCTACGTAGGACTACCCACAGGTTAGGGGTAGGTCATACACCACACCAGTCGCACGCCGAGCTTAACGGTTGGTGTGCTTGACCTGGCAGCCGGTCTTAGAGGCGCCCAGGTGCTTCTTTCTATTGTGATTGTGCTTAAGCGCTACAAAAATGTCTGTTACTTGGTAATAAATTGCACGACAATATGACCTAAAATACAAAGTGTGTCGGACGGGGGGGGGGGGGGGGGGTCACCAGCTTTATCGAGATAATTAATATGTAGGGTCCTTCTTGCTGGTACAAAAATGTGATCCCGCCTCTTAATTGCACAAGTCTGGGCCGCTCTAAGATTAAGACTACACGCAAACACTCTTCGCTTTCTTTCTACAAACGCTAAGTGCTCTTTTGTCTTCATCAACGCCACTCTAATCAACGAGTGTTCCATGCAAAGAGATTAGGGCGAGATGTGTGCGCATGAAAGCGCGTAAAAATGTTCTCGCTTCGTTCCCGCTAAAGACATCTATATATATCGCAGGGAGGGCAACGCGGGAACGTGACAAAAATGGAAGCAATAAAACTTAAATGCTTGGAAGGGCTGATGAACTCGTCTAAGCGTAGAAGTTCATCAGCAAGCGGCGCTCTGCAATTATGGATTTCTATTAGGGACAGCGCTGTGACTACGCCTCCAATACAGCGTAAATTACCAGAGAAGAAGATGAAAAGAACGTTACTGACCAGAGACATCTATTAGGGGTGGTAGTCTGCTAGACCACGCCTATTTCGCGTCATGTTTTTATCATCGAAGGCGTTCTCGCTATCGAGTGACGCACTTCGCTGTACCAATTCCTTTCCTCGCAAGCTGTGTTTGCTTGGCATCAGCCCGTGACATCGTAATTTTTCTGTGATTTGTTATTTAACACATTCCGAATTTTGCTAAAAATTTTGTTTATATTATACCATTTTTTTTGTTAGCTGTGACCTGTTCTGTCGTTGTTACCTACTGCTTGTGCAAGCCAGCTCCACAAAGAGAGCAAGAAGGATGTAGAAAGAAGAAGCGAAATAAAGGAAGTAAAAGTGTTTCAAAGAAATAATGATCTCTCACAGAGAGCGCTAACCGAATGCGACCATGTGTATACACATTCTTTCAACATTTAATTGCGATAGGAATTATATGGACACTCTCGGCAGATATTTGCCGTTGCCGTCGCCATCATGTCCCGGATATGTACATGCATGCATATATACAAAAAAGGCAAAAAAGAAAAAAAAATCAGAAGAAAAATTCTGAAACACATGACCGGGGATTCGAAAAAGCCACCCATAACTCCGCAGCGGCCTGCGTTAGACAACTCAACTTCGCCCCATGCCTGCGTTATAGATGCGAGCAATTTGTATACAGAATTTACCGCTCGCGGGACGCAGTTCTCAGATAAGCTTGCCTGTGTTTTCTACTGCGCAACGCTCCTACATTTTCTTTCAATTTCAAAACTGCCCTTGAGGCGCGCACGAAAGTGGCCCCTTACTGCGAGGCCGAAGAGAGACGTCAGCGTCGTGCGGACCACGAGATAGGAGTCCAGGAAGCCGAAGCAGCGCGGAAGTGGCGGCAAGAGAACCTGAAGAGGTACGGGCGCGGGATGCAGCGGCCAAGCGCCGAAAGCGGTCGCTACCGGAAGTTGGTGGCGCCGACGCCCGCTTCAAGCGCGATTTCCTCGACCACACGTTCGGCCACAGCTGCAAGGTATGCGACCGCTTGTGGTTCGACAACAACCTGACTACAATAGCTATATTCCGCAAAGAGCAATCCCGCGCAACGCCATTGCCGTGCTGCAACGAGAGTTTCCTGCCACGTCACCAACCGACTACAGTGAGTACAGAGTTTGCTCCACTTGCAAAGACTCTGTGGTTGCCGGAAAGGTTCCCGCTACGAGTGTTACGCACGGGTATCGCTACTCTCTCAAGCCCGATCACCTGCCCCCGCTCAACCCAGTAGAAGAACGCCTGATCGCTCCTCGTCTACAATTCATGAGCATCAGGCTTTTGACTCACGGCAGTGGCATTATATACTTGTGTATATAATGTATATATAGTCCATCAAATGTATATATAGCGCATAAAATTGTAAATTGTGTTTATAGTGCGTCAAATGTAAAATAATAAACATTGTGTATATAATGTGTATATAAATATAACAATGTTTCACGTGTTTATATGGCAGTAGACGAATTGTACGGAGGATTCACGGTTTACCCCATTATCTCAGAGCAGGCTCCTCCAACATCATTCACTTCGTTGGATATGGTGTTTTTTTTTTTGTCATTGGAGTGGCCTTGGAATGAACGGCCGTAGAGGTTTCCGAAAGTGGGCTACCTTGACATGAGAAGGCAGAGATTCACACTTGAATATTAGTTTTACACAGCGGGATGTGGCCATACCAGGCGTTTCTATTATAGCAATGCCATTTACCACTGGCTTCACCAGACTGGGCAAGTCTGGGCTGGAATTCGGAGACGTCCACGTCCGTAGATGACACCAGCTGTGTTACCACTGCCCAGTGTGATGTATGAGAATTTCATAATTTTACTCAATGTGCTCAGTGCAGTCTCACGTGCAACGTCGATAGCCAGAGCATTTTTTAGTCAGTTGACTTTCACGTCGCTTCATTTGGCACCGCCGCTTCGAGAAGCATCAAGACCGTCTGTCTTTCAGTCGCCTCAGGTAGTCTGTAGTGAGTTCTGGTACAAAAATATTTGTATGAGCTATGGTTTTCCTAGAAGATTTCACAGTTGCCTTGCCTCAAACACAGAGGGGTGAATTTAATCCTACGCAATTAGACCCGACCAAGACGAGGCATCCCTCCCTTCTGATCTTTAGCGGTCTCGCTATCTGCTCTGCATACGAAGAAGAAGGCATACGAAGAAGAAAGAGACCCAGGAGTGTGTTATTTCCACAGTAAACAATTGGTTCACCACGCTAGATATTAAAGAGACCGTAGTCTGTAAACCGTGTGAAGACAATGACAATAGCTCGGCTATGTTCGACCGTTGGCGCCTTTGTACCATCAAAAACGCTGATGCAGGTTGCTGACATCATTGTTCTGAAATTATCTGCATTTGTATAAAACCTGTTTTGCCCACATTTGCCACGTCGGGAGCCTAAAACGCTTTTCGCTTGCCTATTTCTGGAGCCTAAGTCGTTGTTTTGCCCGCCTGTGTTTGGCGCCTAAAACGCGCTTTTTTATTGCCTAGAATTCTGGCCTCTAATTATCATCACTAAGTGCCATATTCAACGTCTCCATCACCAGTTCAATGGGTTCATCATTATTTTATCATCATCATCATCATCATCATAAACGTTCACGTGGCCGCTTGCTAACGACTGATATAACACTGATTCATCCTCATCGTTAATTATTGACATGATCAACGCCTTAATCCTCATGTTCAACGCATTCATCATCACCATCGTTATCACCATACAAGGCCCATTTACATGCCCACAGCTCTAGCTTGCTTGCTTGCTTGACTCACACCCACCCACTATGGCTCACACCCACTTCGGGGGATAGGCCCATTTAACCGGCGGTTAATATAAGGGTAAAAATTTTAAATTTAGATGAAGGAAAATGAATTATTTTGTCATCTAGGGAATAGATGTGTATAGAACCTATGATATAGAATACTATCAAATTAGGCAGAAGTCCAAAGTATTAAATTTTGCTTGGGAACAACTTCACATGTAATTATTCTTGTGTCTCTAAGGAATTCGCAGACGGCAATGCAGACGTTCCTCTCGCCGTGGCCCAGAGAAGAAGCCCAAGGGAAAGAATATTTTCAGAATTAAGAGAAATTCTTAGTTTGGGAATAAAATTTCGAAATGTTTTTTTCCTTTTGGCTAGTGAAACGACGGCAAGTAAGTAAAAAGTGTTCAATGTTTTTAGGCTCTTGACAGTAAAAGCATAAAGCAGAGGGTAGCTGACCAGACCTGTATAAGTAAAAAGTAAGATGAGAAATCCAGCATCGAAATTTTGTAAATGACACTTCCAATTTGCGAGTGGAGCACCATTTATTATACCAAGAAAAAGAAAGATGACCATATTCTTGAACTCGTAACCTCATTTTCACTTCAACGTGTTCGTCATCATCTTTACCGTCGTTGATCATGATTACCAATGCGTTCATGGTTACGCTGAAACTGTATCCTTTCATCATCAGCAGTAGCATTGTTCAAGACGCATTTGCTTGTTTATGGCTGTGCTTCAACGTATTAATTATCGGTGATCTCCAAATCGGAACCTTTCGCTTCCTCTATTCCGCTGAAAATTATGGCATGTACGTCTTCAGTACTTAATCCATGTCCTGAATATAGCAAATAAATTCTAAAAAGAACTGCTAAAAGGTGTATCTGGCTATATTACACATAATGTTTCGTGCAGAGTTGCACGGCAACTAAGGGGGTCCTACTACCATTCGGCGTTCCAACGGCCTTTTACAAGAACTTGGTATGCCTGGCGTCCACCAACGTGGACGCCGCAGTGACAACTCAACTTACCAAACTATGGTCGTTCACAGTGCAAAAAAACTCACACAAGAACAAGATAAGCCCTTCGTTTTCTTCAATAAAGGCAAATAATTTAAAAACTCTTGCGAATTTAGAGTAAACTTAATAAAAAAAATGTACGCATACACCTCTAAAGGTGACTTAAGAAGAACGCCATTGTTCTGTGTGCACGTACCATTGTTTGTTCGCAGAAGTGGACATATATAGATGTTCTTATGAAATGCTGAAATAATATAAACATTTCAAACCGTTTTTTAAGGCAATGCGTTGCCTAGCCTAAACCCACTACATTGATATGTTTTGTCGACATATGTGGACGCTGGTATACAAAGGGTTACAAAAAGGCTAGGGTGTTACTTTAGCGAAACATAATTCCAAAACGCTACTTTGGATATGTTCGTGTTGAAACATTGCCTTTAGATGTCGGTCATGATCTATAGACATAGGCACTTCGCAATAAAAATGCAAATAAGGTCGACCCCTTCCTAACCTACCTGGCTAAAACTCCCTTGCACGATTACAATAGCGACACCCAAACGTAACACACTTACTGAATTACGTCAAAGTAAAACTATTTCTCTTCCGTCTACGAATAAACAGTCCTACTTAGCCTCTGACAACTCCAGGACGAAAGCTAGTTGCTTGATCAACTTTTTTTCTTGGTCGAATGTATCGAATGCGCTCCCACGTCACATGGTGTCGCTCTGTCTCCAGGATTGACTTATTTTTGGCGAAATGACAATACGAAGTGATGACGTCATCAGGCGGCGTCATATTATGTGACGCCATACTAGTGACGTTATAATGGCGTTACAGAATTTCGGAGACTGTAACTCCTCTAAATGTAATCTGCGAGCACGGTTTCTTTTTTCTTTTTGCATCACTCGTATTGATGCCCCCCGTCGCCGGCAGTTACTTTTCGAGTATGATGAGGCAGTTCTACGCCTGTGCCATCTCAGTAAACAGCGGAGGCTGCTGCCAATCACGCGCCACCACCTGGAGAACGCAGATTGAGTTCATTGTTTATCTTTCTTCGTCTTCCTTTCCTTAATGTTTCTTTTTCTATATATATTTTTACACCCTCTTTCTCTTTCTTTAAATTTTCTTTCTTTCTTCATCTCCTTCTATATGGCCACCTCTCCTCGTTTTCGTCCTCCTCACCCGCACTTCTCTTTCCCACACTTTGCTATGCTATACTGTGCATGGTTATGCTATGGTGTACCCTCTCTTACCTCCTACTTTCCATAATTCTCACCCTCAAATTACTCCTCCCCACCCTCACTTCCATTTCCAATCTCTGCTAAACTAGGCAATACAAGGCTATGTCATGCTTTACTCTCTCCGCTATTCTTTTCCTTTCTACTCACCGTCACATCACTCCTCCTCACACTCACTTCCTTTTCCCACCCCCTTGCTATACTCTACTATGCATGGCTACGCTGCGCTAGGCGCTGCTTGGCACATACTCGCACTTTACGTTATCTATTACAACCTTAGCCATGAAGACCTTCGCGGCTGCCCTTATTGCAAGGGATACCATAATGCTAGGCTGCGCGAACCCATATGGCCGACGGCTTCGTGTGCGGTTGGTGTTGGAGGAGATGGAGTCATCGATAAGGTTTCGGAGGCGCGTTCAAACGAGACACGAAGCTGTTTACTCAGCTCTGCGGCCTCACGTCACGTCATGTCAGCCTTACTACAGCGAGGGTTCGCGATCATCGAGTGACATCTATTGATATGCTCGCGGAACACCGTACTAGTTGCAATGACAATACGGCCGATGGAACTGTAGGTAACCCTTAATTATTGTTGTTGAGGTAATGCATTGACGTGAGCATACTCGCTGTTGCAATGTTAAATCCCGTTTATTCTCATCGCATATTAAAATATATATTCAGCTGACAGCACCGCTGTATTGAAAAAGTAGTCCCTAATTTACATCCTACTTATTTTGCTTTTCGTCATCTCAAGAGCTCGGCGGCACTGAAACGAAACACTAATATTGGACCCCATGCTAGATGTCGCAATCAACACGTTATTAAGAAAGAAAAAACTGAATCACTGTGGGGCGCATTTGCATGCAGCGCTTTTGTGACGACTATAAGTGCACACTGCAGTACAAAAAAAATATATTGCGCAGAAATTTCCGCGACGACCAACAGCGCATTGCACACGCATTCTGCCGTACCTTCGCAATTTGAATCACTCGTCCCCTGTACACGCAGACGGGCTTGCCAACAGCGCAAACGGCAGTACAGAGCGTAAGTACCCGCATACAAATTTACGAAACGGCGCTACAAAACGTCGCTGCTACATCAATGCGGACTGCACCAAGTACGCGGCATACAGGCGGGGACTCGTAGTTGAATGCGCCACGTTATACCGCCCAGAAATGCCTACGAATTCGATGCGTTAGACCGACCGCGCGCGACAGCGCTCCCGAGAGATTTAAAGGGATTGATTCCCGAAAATGAACAAACCCATTCGAACGGCGCCGACTCCATCCATGCGAAGGCCTCCAGCCATGCCGCTCTGTGGAGATGCGTTCCATTATGATCCCCGGAAAAGCTCTTTTTTTTTTTATGCGGCGGCGTCTGTGTGTGTGTGCTCTGGAAGTCCGTTACACCGTTCATGAGGATCCCGGAGAGGGCAGCCAAGCGTGCGCCGATAGCGCTGCCGCGTTTTCCGCTCGGCGACACTGCGCGCACCCGTCCTGAACAACGGTGTTTTGTTGTGTAGGTGCATCCAAGATTTCGTTCGAGCCACCTTCGTTACTTTTCTTTGAGCGTTTCGTGTTTACCGTTTTGTTCCTGCCTGTCTTCCGAGTGCTTATTTTCTGGCCCTTACGTCTGGCCAAAGAATACGCTTGTTCAGGTCCGGTTGGTTGCAACGCAGCACGCATTCAATTTCGCATTGATGTATAAAGCATTTCAAGTGCCGCTATTTCCAGAGGAGGTAGCACAACAGCTATAAATTACCATAACTTCCTATTACTGCTACGTGGTGCAAGGACACGTTAAGCAGTGCGCTGTAAGTTATTTACCCATAGCGTAAAGAATGGAATGATCTCTCGGTCATTTCCATATTAGTCGCACGAGGAAAAAATGATATTCTTGCATCGCTTCCAAGCAGTTCCGCTTGAACACTTCCTGTTTTTCGGATAGGCAGAAAACGTGTTTTAAAAATAAATCTTGCACGAGATTGATGGTTCTTGGTAAGGATGAAAAATGGAAGTTAATTGAATGAGTTCACTGAAAGACAGTGACAAAAATTCAAGTAATGTAACGCTTGTCGTGCATATTGGTGTGTCTACGACAGCAGATGCCTTTCAACCACTGCTTTAAATGTACTCGAGAGAGAGAGAGCAATCTTTATTAAGTTCCCGGAGATGCTAGCCCGGTTTATCGCCTGTTCGCACGTTTATGCAATGAAATACATAGCGCTTGGCATAGACGCACTATATACGAATTCAGCCAAATGTCGCAGATTAAATTCTTCTTTAGAAGACAAAACCAATTTTTAGATTCTCGCACCTCAAATGAGTAACGGAAATTGACAGCCACCTGTTCGTACCACGAAGCCACAAGGAATTTCTCAGAAGAAAGCTTTCCTAGTTGCCGAAAAATTCGTCCTGGTACGGGGATCGAACGGGGACCAATGTCTTTCCTGGACAGTCGCTCTACCGACGGCGACTCACTCAAAAACTGAGAAGCATTGTCTTCTGAGAAATCCGTGTGAATTTCCTGGTTAATTCGTGCAACAAATGGATGGCTGTCAATTTCCCTTACTTAACCCTTCCGCCACCCGACGGGATTCCGCAGGACCGGTTTGCCATACCTGAAATAAACAAAATTTAGGAGAACTGACAACTGGACTAGTTGGGAAGGATTCATAATTACGAAACGGAGCCACGAAGCAAGACGGAAACACGAGGGAGCACACGAAACACAAGCGCCGAATTCTCAACTGAACTTTTATTCGCATACCCAGTACAAAAATATGTACACAGACACGTGGCCTGATGCAGATAACAAACAACAAGGAAACCAAAACAAAACATTCAAAAACAACGACAAAAAAAACCAAACGTACTTCTACCCATTCAGGTATGCAATATTTCTGTGCGCTGCGAGGCGCACAGAAATATTGTACATGAATGGGCAGATGTACTTTTGGTTTTCTTGTTTCTTTGTACTTTTTTTTTGCTTCCTTGTTGTTTGTTATCTGTATGAGGCCACGCGTGTGTATATATTTATGTGCTGGGTATGTGAATAAAAGTTCAGTTGAGAGTTCGGCGCTTGTGTTTCGTGTGCTCCCTCGTGTTTTCATCTTGCTTCGTGGTGCCGTTCCGTAATTATGAAACAAAATTTATACATTTTCCCGTCTGAGTCGGTTACCCTGGTGGCATCGGAAGACATGAATGCCAACAATAGCGAGTGAGGCTACGCGAAATGTACCCTTAATCTGCAAATCTGCAAATGAGCGGCGGATGATCATGGCTGGTTCCACCGATGCAGGCAAGGGGAGCGGTTCGCGAATGGCGGGAACGACCTGTTTCACAATGGCTATTCAGGTCCATGAGGCGCTTCCGGGTGTTCCCAATGGTCGATATATTGAAGTTCGCTCGTCTCGCCTAGTGTAGGCCTGTATACGTGTTAGATGTGTCTCCGGCATGCCAGCCCAGCCAGGAACTGCGCTGAAAGAACTTTTTTGGCCTTACGATACATTCGAGCGCCCGGTACGGCAGCGCATTCATTGCACCAGGGGTACGATTACACAACTCCTAATAACGCCCCCCAGTCATATGTTCTTTTTACGTATTAAATATCATCGCACTCTTCCGCGCTCAAAAACAGCAGAAAGGAGCAAGAACACCCGGCCCAACGTCACGTCGTTTTTCATGCGAAGCACCTTAGGGGTCTCGGCTTGTGGGCACGTCATGTCGTCGTTACGGTCCATCATAAACGGGTGTGAGCCCCCCCAAAAAATTGAGTAAATCCCACTACTCGCCGCTGGTCTATACTCTGCATGTTATGAGTGAAAGGTTCGTCGTTACTGCATTAAACAATATGTTTGGCTTAGGAGCGCTGTCAGAATCCCCGACAAAATTTACGAAGGCGCTCAAGTTTCCTATCTAAAACCAGAGGCACAAACTTGAATTTCTACGGTAAGGTCATCTATTTGAAACACCCCTTCTCGAAGCATATCTTGAAGTATATCTGCATATCTACAAGCACAACGACGTTACGCATAAATGGATGAGTGGTTAACGCCAGTACACACTGTCAATTTATTTTACTGTTGGCTTATGTATGACACCTTATTTATTTATTTAATTTTTTTTACATATACTGCCATCATGCATCTAAAGATATTGCGGGAGTGAATACTTACATACACCAAAAATACAATATGAAAAAGAGTATATACATTGACAAAATAGAACTATATCAAGGAAATTATACAC
This sequence comes from Rhipicephalus appendiculatus, assembly GCA_030522465.1. Lineage (NCBI taxonomy): Eukaryota > Metazoa > Arthropoda > Arachnida > Ixodida > Ixodidae > Rhipicephalus > Rhipicephalus appendiculatus. The sequence continues at coordinate 45,005 of JALIZH010008802.1, read as the reverse complement.
ATCAGTGAACGTAGTCTGGCAATAACGCAAGAAATTCATCATAGGACAACTCGTGCAGGGATCCCTCAAGGCCCTTCCAAATGTCAGTAGTGTGAGGAGGGAAAAAAAGTAAAGCAATCGATGAATGATTTCAAAGACATACTTTTGGGAATAAGTTCTCAAAAACGCTGCTTTCCGACAGCGTGCCAGAATATTTAATTCACCGTGGGAGTGGGTGAATAAGCACGTTCGTATGGTTAGGCACATGCCTAGCCACATGCGTGTGTCGAGCCTGTGGAAGTTTTCTTTTTTCAGCAGTTGTATCTCTCCGAACCACACTAACATCGCATTTTAGTATTGTCCTAGCACTACACTTGTCAGAAGCGTGTTTTTACATTTAGGTGCATGTTTTAAACGAAAACCTGCTCGGAGACGCCGGTGCGAGCCTCGGAATTTTTTTTCTTTTATCTCTAAGGAGATAGAGTCCCTGGAACGGGTTCACGCCAAGGTATGGGCGGTGGCTCCGTAGAGCAGTGCGGCTCTTGCGCTGTCCGGTGCGCTCCTGTCGGTCCTTGACAATCCGAGTAAAGGAGTGCGATTTTCATGCTGAACCGTTCCCACATACGCAGCAGGTCTCCAAGGTGAACCGCCTGTAGTCGATAAACCAATGTAGGTAAGGGAAGCCGTCAAAATGGATCCGTAACATACTTTTGGGAAAAGGTTTGGCTATGCGTACTGAGATGGTCCGAGCAGGGGTGCAGAAGGAGCAGCGGCACTGCACCGAGACAGGATGATGCTCGCCGCCGTAAAAAACGGTGTGGCCGAGCCCGGACCAGCGTCGGGACCTTCCTGTGGAAAGCCTCAGCCGTGCATTTTCCGATCCCTTTGCGCTTAGGTCCTGACTTCGGCCACAGAAAACAGCCAACTCAGAACTGGCACTCATTTTCTAATCACGCATTGGCGGCCTTGGTGCATTCTGGTTTGAGGAATGATTCCTAAGTTTTAATAGCAGAGCTGTTTCAAGTCGATGTAAAACTCTGGGGATCCATCGTCCGCCCTTTCTATACTCAGCGACAACTTCTCTTCACTTTCTATACTCAGCGACAACTTTTCTTCAGAGCACTGTGGAAGCTACAGATGAGAAGCGCATTCCTGCTACCACGCCAAAATATAGTGCTTAAGTTTACTGACAATTTTCTCCTTGGCCTTGCTGAAATAAATGTCGCCTTTTTGTTATGAGACTCAAATAGCTGCGGCAAGTCGTAGGTACTGCAGATCCATGAAGTGAATGCTGATGATGGTGCGAAGCTCCTTGGAAGACGGTCTACGTTATTTTATTTTACTAAGTGTAGCGCCATTGATCGATGCGATAGCCCTGCATGGTCTACGTACCAGCGGCTTGCGAGCAATGCAGCGCGCTGTACACGGCTTGTATGAGAGCTCTAGGTACGAGCGGTGCGCAGCCGGCGCAATACTTGCGCACGGCGCAATACTTGCGCAATACTTGCGCACGGTCGGTATCCGCTCTGCGTGCGCTCTGCGAAAGCTTTTGCGCATGACATCGTGACCTTGATCGATCCGCTTGCTGAGAGCTAGAGGGTTTCGGAGCGGCGTCGCAGCTGTTCCGACTGGGGACCTACGACGACGACGCCGACAACGGACATCGTGCGAGCCTAAGGAGCTTCGCTCCTACAATATCGGTGGATCCCACGTACCATTGGAATCGATGTTATGAGAAGCATGCGGAAGGAAGGTGACTGTGGTGCAATGTTATTCAGCGGTACGTTACGAAATGACGCTAACGATATGTACAAATGTACGCACAGACATATGTTGAACAGTAGCATATGTTTTATGTAACCAGTTTTTTCCAGTTGCGTAACAATGCCAACAGGAACATGAATATTACCAGCACCAGAAGCGGTAAGCTGATATGTAGCGCTTTTTTTTTTGCGAAGGTGGTAGGCCTGGATAGTGCTACGTAGAACAATTTCAGTGGATGGCGCTGAAGTACAATTGACGTTAATCCGACGGGACGCCTGTATCATAGGAATACATATGTAATGTTCGTAAAATTAGTTAGCCAGCACTGCAACGAGAATTGACGCTTCAAGAACATTTCGCCTGTAGAGGGCCTTTTTTCAAAGCAGTTCCGATACCTGGCGTGGCATCATATTACAGACGAGAGAGACAGTTTTCCCTTCGCCCATCATCAGCTCAACAGATGGCAAGCAAGCACGCTCCGCATGCTGCAGACGGGGTCCTATCCCTCTAGGGGCTTTCTGAGCATGCTCCACCCCGACATTGAACCACTATGCCCAGATTGTGGTGCTGAATTTTCCTCGTTCACTCACCTGCTGGGGCAGTACCCTGCGTTACAGGATTTTAAGAAAGAAGATGACTGGACGATGGCCATCACGGACCCCAGACCAGGCGTCCAGCTCCAGGCTGTCCAGAGGGCCCGTCAGCGAGCAGAAAGGCACGGCCGCTCTGTTCCGACATGGGACTAGCCGACGTCCGGGTAGGCCTACCTATAGTCCATCTCAGAAGTACATTGCAGCACTGTGGAAGCTGCAGGGGTTGTTAGCCAATAGGAAAGGCGAAAGCCCCCTCGAGACGTGTTCATCCGCGTCGCGTCGTCTGCTCGTCGTCTCTCTGGCGTCGGCTCGCCTACCTTGTCGATACTTACTCCCTCCAGTTAGTACAAAACGCAAAAACCTCTGCGGGAACGCCACCTCGCCGTTTCTTTATGTTCAGAAACCCACTCGTGCAGGGCGTGTTCGCCATGGCGTTTGTGAGGAACGCGGTTCTTTTTATAACAGCGTTCATACTGGCGTTTTCACCGAGTTCTTTTTTGTCAGCACGGTCGACGCCCTTTCAGCAGCAATCACGTACCATTCTTGAGTGGAACAGCAAATCATTGGCACCGAAAACAATATAGACATTCAAGGTGTTTCGCATCGTCAACGCATCATCGACGCTAATGTTGTGGCGACATCTGCTCAGTTAACATCAAAGCACTTTTTACGGCTTGGCATCGCCTCAGTATGCCTAGCAGCACCAAAAAAACGAGCGACATAAATAATTACGAAAGAAGATACCTGATTATTTGCCCTCAGCGTTAGATTAGACTAAGCGATGACAGATTATGCCACTTATTTCTGGCTGTCCGGACAGGAAGCCAGTAAAAAGCACGAATTCGGATCGAAGCGGGTGGTCTGGGGTGTATGGGGGCTGCCATGTTGCTGTACGTCACCGCGGTTAGGGTGGTTGTTACGGCTACCAGGCGGTAATCTCTTCATTATTTCACAAATTTCGAAGTGCATGCGTATGCGTGAAGGGCCTAACGTGCCACGTATGGCCGTAACGCGTCATGCGAGAAGCACAGCCTAAAGCACTTGCACCTCGTTGATAATGAGAGTTAAGCCCGGGACTATATTATGTGCTGCGCAAGGACACTGCCTGATTACACCTCGTAGCTTCGGCAGTGCTGCAAGGTAATTGTGAGATGGAGTATAGTAGGCCCGCTGCCTGGCCTCTCAGGACTCAAAATAAAGTTGTCTGTCTGTCCGTCTGTATGTCTGTCTGTCTGTCTGTTCATAGACCACTCACATTTCATTTCTTCAAGTATTACTGACCACGAAAGTTTCAGACGTTGTACGAAAGCACGCGTAAAGCATAGCCACTGAGAAATCGTGCCAACATCATGGCTTTTTTTCGGGTAGGACGACCGTTGTAAGGGTACAAAAAACGCCCTTATTCTTCATGACAAACGACCATCTCCAGATGTTAATGCCGATAACCTTCAACCCTTACTTCGAAGGTTGGAGCCAAGGAAACGGCGTGATTCGTTTCACGCTAGAGGGAAGCTGACGACCCTCCATCAAGGTATCGATCCAATGGACAGTGGCGCGAGTAGGTCTCACCGGAAAAAAAGTTTCCGTTTCTTCGTGATGGATTACTTTTGCTGATAGGAAGCCTTCATTGCCGGGCCCTTTCTAACGCGTGAACCCATGATAACTCTTTGCATCACAAACACACACACACACACACACACACACACACACACACACACACACACACACACACACACACACACACACACACACACACACACACACACACACACACACACACACACACACACGCACGCACAAGCACAAGCACAAAGAAATAGTCGACAGATTTCCAATGCGTAATTTTTCGCTCCTATAACACGAGCCGCCCTTTTTCCGCGCACATGAGCGCTTTGTATTTTGGTGTAGTAAAGGAAACTGAAAATGATGCCAACCGAATGCTTCCGTACACGTAATAAACCGTTGGACAATGTCACATATTAAGAAGAAGGGCCACAAAAGCGTTCCGTCAACCACTATGGCGATTTTTGCATACGAGTTTGCAGAGTCCATATGACTAGAAAGGACGAAACGAAAGAAACCAGCAAACAACGGTAAAAATCATTTAAAATTGGTTTCGTAGACACGTGTGACTCATATTTCAGACACAAAAAAAAATCTCAATAGTTTCCAATGTGATTTTACCTAACAGATCTTCCAATCAACAGCTTACATGTGCGCTGGTTTTTCTTGGCTTTTTAACAGCGAAGCTGTTAAACCTGATAATAAGACGTCCGTTAACAAAACCCCTGCTGTGCCGTTGCCATAGCAACCACCTCAGCTTCGCGTCACCTGTGGTAAAGATAGCCAGGCCACCACCGCGCTGAAGAGCAGCCGCCAGCCGATAACTCTGTGGCCGAAAGCCGAGTGGAAAATGAACACAACAAAACTTGTTGAATATTTTAATGGCGACGACGATCACCTCGAAGAGTTTTCGCCCTCGTGTGTATAGAGCGTTGATAGTGACACCGACGAAGACGATGTAGAGACGTACAGAGACCTCGAACAAACGGGTTACAGGGATTGCTCATGCTAAATAAAAAAAAGAAATTACTGTAAACTTCGTCATTGTGTTTAAAACTTAGAAAAAAATGAAGAAGTTTGCACTGCCGCGCAAAGCTACAGCAACAGCGAAGGTGGTCGATCCGAGAGGCGGAAAAGAAGTTAAGGAGTAGCCATGTTCCCGCCTACAAAACCTAGCAGCATACAAATTTAGAGCTAGCAAAACCTTGCAAAATCTAGCAGTAGCCAAGCTTAGACCTAGCAAAATCTAGCAGAAGCCAAGTTTAATCCTAGCAAAACAAAGTAAAACCTAGCAGCCAGTAAGGGTCTCGGATAGACCAGCTTTGCAGTTGCTATAGCTTTGCGTGGCAGTGCGAACTTTTCGTTTCTTTTTTGTTTTTGTTTTCTCCAGTTTTTTTTTCACAGACCAGTTGGTTTAATTCGCAGAACGGGAGCATTTGATTTCTTATGCAGCGACGTTGAATTCCAAATATTAGAGCACAGTTGTCAGTAAGGGCGTGTTTAAGTACAGCATAGAGTTGTGCGTGAATCACAGAACATATAACGGGGACGTAAACGAGTTGCCAACTAAAAATGAAGCACCGCAAAATGAAGCACCGCAAAGTCATTCTGGGAGTTTGACAAAGTATATCATGAGAAGCAGTAGGTGAGTAGTGGCCTCTCACGAATTCTTTTTTCTCGTTGATTTGGGTCAAGCATTGCCAGTTCGACTGATTACTTTGTGCATAGTGAGTAGTTATGGGTATATCGTGTGCAAACCCGAAACGAGGAATTTTTTTCGGGGGGTAGGGGGGGGGGGAGGGGTTGAGGGGCATTTACTGAAGGCCTTGACTATTTGATGAAAGCACCTATGTCGAGTAAAGTGCCTATTTGAAGAAACAACAATATGGCAGGGGAGTCTACGAATCGGAAGCTACCGATTCGGCGCCATGTTGGAGGCTTGTGCCCGAATTGTATTGCGTTCGCTGGTATTAGTTCTTGCTTGTGTCTGCTTTGATAGCAGGCAGTCGGGGCATAAAAACACCAGACGAGCATTTAAGAGCCTGTAAACGTTACCGGAGTGTCTGAGTTATTACTTGGACAGTTATTACATGTAAAGAAACTGCCTCACAAGAAGAAGGTACAAGTTTGTCACCTAGTCTCATGTAAGCCTGTCGTTCTTGAGAATGAAGCTTTGCGCTAGGTTATAAATTATGTCTGTATGTTTTCGGTGTAGCGGGTAAAGCGTTGTTAGCTATTGATATCATGCGTGTAGTGTAGGTTGGTTGAAAGAATGCTTTAGCGCGCGACACGGCTAGGTACAGCGATGGCGACAAGAAAGTGCTGTTGACTCATTTCAAAGCGTATTTCATAAGGGACAGCCTATGTTGACATGATGTCTTATGCATCTAATTGGAAATAAAATGTTGCCCTCTTTTTTATTTCTGAAATAACAATATTTCTTGGAGTAGACACCGTCGCATGTTATGCGTAGAATTAGCGGACAATTTTAATATAAAAAAAATTCCGCATCTCACGCACGTGAAAAATGAACATGAAAAGTGGGCTCGTAAATCGCACGAATACGCCAAGAATATTCGTGTTCACATCGTCGCTTTCGGGGCCATGGCGCCTTACAAGTTTGAACCCCTTGCAGCTAGGCAGTTTGGTGTCACCGACGCAACATTTTCGAAACCACCTAAGCGCATCGGTAGCGCAACCACAATCAAATATAACAGATTTGCCGGAAAATCATTTTTTTTCCAGTTCCATACGATGACAGTTTATAGCCCATATAGAGATGGACACAGGGTTTTCCCCGAAAGAAAATCAGCTTTTGGGATAACCCGATGTGCTCTTCTTATGACAGAAATTTACAAAAAAAAAAAACGTAAGGGGGCGGGGGGGCAGTCAGGACATCCGGACCGCCCCTCTGAATTTGGCAGTGATAGTACATGAATTGCTTGAAAAATACGCATAGTGAGGTATTACGCCCGCGAAGCATCCCACTAAACGCCACCTTGTTTAACTCCACAATCGAAAATCAAGGGCAAACCACATGCTCCAGCGCAATCGGTCTGTTCGCTGAGAATTGATGAGGCGCACGAGCTGCCTCTCCAGCATGTAATTGTTGTCGCAGTGTCACAAGCAAAGTAATCTTGTGAACAGCAGCACAGGCATGCGTGAGTTATAGCCGCGATGCAGCTTTGAAGCTCGTACACGAAGCCGTTTTGTCTGTGCCTGCAAGCACACGGCGCGAAAACTGTCTCGTTCCGGCATGACACGAAAGAATGTTCCCTGATGAGTGCCGATGTCGTCGCATCCCGTTTGAGAACGGCGCACGCAAACACGGCGTTAGTTGAAAGCAGTAGCCGGCAACGGAAAGATATGCCGCTTCTCGTCGGTCGCGAGGAAATCCAGCAACATGGAGGCTAGTTTCCTGCAAACATTTTTTTTAGCGCCCCAATTACCTCTATCTGAGCAATACGACACACGAAGACGTGCCGGCATCAGCGTTCCAATCAGCCACCAGACGATGATATATGCTCCGTGTGAGCACAGGCGGAGCAAGCTTAGCCTTCAACATGGTGGAAATGCCTAAGGGAGACGCTAGTTGGTATAGCTGGTTTAGCATGAGGTCCATTGCCCACTGTCAGGGTCGCATTATGCTCTGTGGGTTTCCCGAACCCCCGCTGACATTTCATTCCCTCCAGATCATAAACCATATTTCTTTCCATCGATGCCTCTAGGTACGCGACAAAATCTCTTCATTGTCTAAGGTAATTTATTTAATATTTTCGTCAGATTCATCAAGTCTTTTATATTTTTTCTTCGTTTCGCAGTGTTTCTTTGTTTTCTACGGCACCTTTTCAGCGATCGATCGCGAAGGCGGTTCTTTGAGGGCCGGTAATTATGCATCGCATTTCTACCTTCTTTTTTTTACATTTTTTTTGTGGCACCCCTCTCCTTTCTTCTGCTACCTTCGATTAAGAGAGACCATAATTACTTCATAACGTTCCCCTCTTGTAATTTATTCTTTTTCTCGCAATAACGGGCTGTCTTATCTGAGAGCAGCAGACCGTCCCATTGGAGTGCTTTCTGATTGTTACATCGACTGCGTTCCTGTGCTTTTCTTTGCATATTGAGGATTTCTTTTTCACTCCTAGTTTTATTATTTGCTTTTATAGTGGCTTCCGTCTGATTTTCATGTGGGCTGTCCGCGCTGCGAACTGAACAAAATGTAAGAGGGTGGAAAAGCGATAGGTAGAGTCATGTGCGGTTTTGTGTTGTTTTGTTCTGTGTTGAACGCTTCATCAGTATACAGGGTGTTTCAAGAAATGTCTCCACTATTTTTAAAAACTCAGCAAAATGCGGTATTTGCTCGCTGTCTTCACGGTTGCTTTTTCTGTAGCGGCAGGCATCTTAAGATGGTTGAAGACGTGATTTGGGACAGTAATTAATTAAATAAATTAATTAACTTTTTAATTAGCGGAGTTAGATGGTTAAAGTCCAATGGGAGAATTGAAGTCCTTCATGCGAAGAACCCATTTCAGCCTTGAGATTTCGAAAAAGCGGCCTCTATTAATTATTGTGGCGTAATGAAATTCAGGCAAATTCAATGGCGAAACCGAAACCTAAAGCACCGATGAGCGCAACAAGCAGATGACTAGAATGACGTCACTGTTCAAGACAACGGTTACAGAGGTGCAGTTCTTCCCCGTTCGTTAACGTATGTGCGTCATGTGTGCTACTACAGCAAGCCCAGCCCACACACTCACACCAAGAAGTCGGTTGATGGTTGGTATATTGACGTTCCCTCATTGTGGACGTCTCAAACGAATATGGCAGTTGCGCTCTTCTGCGTTTCGGTTTTGGTTTCGCCGCTGAATTTGGGCAAATTTCATTACTTCGCAATTATTCCTAGAGGCCGCTTTTTCAAAATCTCAAAGCCGAAACGGGTTGTTCGCATGAAGGACTTCAATTCTCCCATTAGACTTAACCACCTAACTCCGCTAATTACAAAGTTAATTAATTTAACTTTCTTAATTACTGTCCCAACTTATGTCTTCAATCATATTAAGATGCCTTCCGCTACAGAAAAAGCAATTGTGAAGGCAGCTTGCAAATATCGCATTTTCCAAATTTTTTAAAAATAGTGGACACATTTCTTGAAACACCCTGTATGTTGCGCACTGCAGAGATGAAATAAAAGCGAGGGCGAGTTGCTTGTTACATATTACTGAATGTATTGTCAGTCACCCACTGTGCCCCTTGCTATCTTCCTTGAGCTTTCGATATGCTGTGATATCCATTACAAGCACTTATTTTGAGTAGCTATTCTAGGATACAATACGCGACAGTAGATGACATAGGAAGAGACGTGACGTTTACAAAAACATAGATGTCGAAAATTCTATTCTTTAAACTTATTCATGGCAATAGAAAAACAGAAAGAAATATACTTCATTAAAAGAAGGAGGAGAGTTCAGGCCTGAGCTTGTGCGATTTTTCCTGCTACTCTACACAGGGGAAAAGGGAAAGAGAGTGATGATAACCATGGGGATAGGAATAGGTGATGCTTGTGTATAATTACCACGAAACACAGTGGTGTCTCTAAACTCTAGTGCCCAGTGCAGAACTCAGTCTATAAATGCCTTCGTAGCAGTAGACTGAAAATATATGGTCAGACTCAAAGGAGAGTAGGCTAGTTTCACCGAGAGGTTTCACCCCGACGTCGGCCACTATTGAACTCAGCGTCTTCTCAACAACGTTACATGTTGAGCCAGACGGAACACGTTATTCTTAATGGTATTGAGCGCAAACACTAGACAAAATCCAAACGAGGAGACAAAGACGCAGCGCATTGTTCCAACTAAAATTTCTTCGAGAGGAGCATATATACATACAGAAACAACAACAACAAAAAGACACCGCTCTGAAAAAAAGAAAAAAAAAACGAGAAGCGCACGAAGCAAGAAAAAAATGATACGCCAGCCACGTGCAGTAACACCACTCTCGTCCCTACATCGTGCCAGAAACGTAAGTTCTTTATTGTAAACAGGAAAAAAAAACACACAATACAAAAAAGAGAAACAGCTGAACGACATGACAACAGCGCAAGAGAGCGCTGTTGTCGTGCCTTCTTCATCTTGCGTGTCCAATCAGAATTTAGCGCTGTTTTTTTGTCCTCTTATAAGCATGGACCAACTAGCCCAAGCTTGAACACTAGCAAGCTTTGTCCGAAAGGTGCAGCGATGGCATGCTCACGCATGCGTAGCCAGACTCTTTGATGTCCTCAGCGTCGGTGATCCTCCTCACTCCCTTTTCCGGACTACGTGCAAGGACCACAGCGCCTTCAAAAATTGGGTTACACTGTTCGTAGACATATAGAGGGCAGTCGCTAACCCGTTAGAATTACTCTATAGGCTACCAGTAACCCTAGCGCCCTTGGGCCCTTTACGCCATCTCGCGGGGGAATAGTCAAGCCTCGGCCACGCTGAATTATCTCTGAAGTGGCCGTACTACCAACGGTAAACGGTGCGCTATATAAATAGCTCGCCGTCAGCATGCTTGAGTATGTATTGCAAAAGTATTGAAAGTTGGGCTAGTTGGTATGGCAGCATATTGGGTACAGCGCGAAAAAACGACGAAGACGGAAGACAGAAGGGACACAGACTTCGGACACAGTTTTTTTTTGTCTTTATTCTTTTCACGTTCGTGTGTTCTTCAAATAAAACTTTCAGTTGCGAGTCAGCGCTCGTCTGTGTCCCTTCTGTCTTCCGTCTTCGTCGTTTTTTCGCGCTGTACCCAATATGTTGAGTATGTATACGTGGTGGCCGAGTGGCTAAACGCCACAGAGCGAGGAGCCGCATGTTCGAATCCATGGTCCCACCAGAACCCAAGTTTTTAGATGCGAAGCAGCTGAAGGCCGAGTTCAATCCGGTTGTGGTGGTGGTGTGCTTCCTGACCACCCTTTACTGCGCATGCGCGAGCACTCTCCACACACCTCCTCTCCTACGCTCCCCCCTCTCTCTCCTCTAGGCACCTCCGGCGGCGTTTACACCCCCCATTGCACATGCGCGTACCCTCCCCCCTCTCTCCCCTCCTACGCTCCCCCCCCTCTCTCGCCTCGCAATGCCGACGCAGGCAGCGTCTGCTAGCGAGTTTCTTGATTGAAAAAGCCGACTGCTCGCGCTTTTTTTTTCTTTATTACTTTCACTTGCTCATCATACAGTAATATTACAGTGCATAAACAGCGGGGACAGAGGTAAGAAGCGTTGTAGTTTACATAGCCATTATAATTCCTTTATGCCCATAAGTGGCTCAAGTTTCCCGAGCCACTCTGGTACTGGGTCCCTATTTTTACAATCTTCAACAAAGTTCGAGATCATTTGGCGGAAATATTCACGGATAGGCATTGTATTGATATCGGCATGACGAACTGCCATGTACTTTTTCCAAATACTGTAGAGGCCGAGCAACATAACAGCATCTTAAGGCACTCCGCCATCTTCTTCAGGAACTGGTAAAAACAGGATCCCATAGGGTATCTAGCGGTAGATCTGTTTTGATAGTTCTTTGTAGAATGTCGCAATAGAACACGCCTTCCCAATAATCCAGAAAGACGTGTTCGATGGTTTCAGGCTTACGACAGAGGAAACATTCCGTTCCCCACGGTAGAAACAGACTTCTCTCTTGCATCCACGTTTTAACTTCTAGAGTCCCTGTATGGAGCTTGAAGAAACCGTTCACTGGCCACCCCGTATATATAGGCACTGGATCTTGACCTGCAAGGTAGTGCCGGTGGGAAATGTCTCCTGTGCGTTGTTGAACAATAAAAAGTTAGCAGCGTGCGCGTTAACTAAAAGCGGACTGCGGGTCTCTGTGTCCAATCGGAGTCTTCTGTCTCTCATTGCCCATTAGCATCGATTGGCATGTTCCAGTAGGAAACACCGGTCCATCACTGCGTGATTGCGCCTCTCCAGGTTTCTCTCCTGCGCAAAGCCGTGATGAGCGCCAGCATCAACGCCACCGCCAGTGTAAGCGTTAAGCGCCCGCTGCTTCGCATGTACACATGGTTCCCTTTAGCTGGGGATGGTGTAATTTTTTTCGATTATTTCGCTCATAGACAACGTTTATTTTTCGCTCACAACCAATGACGCCGACACGAACAACGGAATTTCAGCGAAACGAGCTCTTGAACGCTATCACGTTACAGGGACCCCGAAACGGTTCTTTGAAGTTTTGTCAGCGTTTAGGGTCGAGCATCATCATACCATTCGCATCACAAATTTAGCGACACGCCGTGTACCAAGGGCGGCTACGGACAATTATATCATACACCCTCCTTCTCACCCCTGCCTTGCCTCCTCAACTCGTGAGATACGCTAGCATCGCTGGTGATCGCAGAGCTCACGTGAGCACAGTCGACGATTTCAGCTTTGCCCATTCATGACCTCCGAGATTGCACACCGACAGGTTTCGCGCAATCTCGGAGACCATATCCCAGCGCGCCCGGCAGCACGCACGCCGTCTGGCAACAAAGACGAAGATCGCGGAGTGGTTGATACCAGCTCTGACAGGTGCCGCCACCTTTCCAGCCGATCTTACTTTCGCGCGTTCCACATCCAATCAGATCAGCAACCTGGGTGACGTCGCGCTTCCAGTGGATTTCTTGCTGGGAATGGGCGGTTGAAAACGCCTTTGGCTGAGCCGCAGGGATCTGCAGCGATTCGCAGCTTTAAACCGTTGTAATAAATTACCCAGTTTACGCAGAGAGCTTAAATCAGTCTGTAAATGACCCTTAGGACTTGGTCTATCCGGCCCAATGTCTTTGTACAAAATCGTGAAAACCGTTTCAGGGTTCCTTTAATAGCGTAAGTCAGACCGATCCCGCGAGGTAAGAGCACTGGCAGGTGTAACGCAAGATAAAAAAGTAATCGTACAATCGTAGATGTATATCCGTGCAAAACACGATTCAGTGGCTTTCTTTGGTATGGTAGGGTAGATCGACCAAAAAAGCGACTTTTTGATTTCGCTACTGAAAAATAATACACACTCTGAGGAGCAATACCATGCATTCGCGGGCGCGTTGGAGTGCTCCAAGCCCTTTAAAAATGGCGCCAGGGACCACGCCTCCTAAGGAATACGCGGGCTATTTTCCATCACTTGTTTCTCCGTGTATGCGTTTTTTAATGATGACTCTGGCTATATCGGTTGAATATATTCACTTCCTACCATTTTCATACTTTCTGATAGCAAATTTTTCCACCAAAATGCAATTATAGCGGAATTGTTGCTGTATGTTGTGAGCACGTACCGCGCGTGTCTTTAAATATACAGGCACGTTTTTTCTCGCGGTCAGTTTTTTGAAAATTTTCCAAACTTGAAGTACCTTTCCTAGAAAACTATACAACCGATCGCGCTCAAGTTTTCTCATATTATACCTAAATGCCTTCCAAATAGTCTGAATGTAAAAATTTCGAAAAACTGTTCAAGTTGCAATTAAAAAAAAATGATTAATTGGAAAGTCTCACTCACGGCACGCGACAAGTGAAAACAATATATTTTTTTTCTTGTGAGATAAATATAAGAGTGACTTCTTATAAGTTCGGAATAATACTCATATTATGTTGAATGAGCGTGCGAAAAATCACGGTCATACTGTTTTTGGTTCTTGAGAAAGGTACATTGAAATTTGTGCACCAGTTTGAAATTTGGTGCTCTACCGGAAGCAAGTAAAAAAAAGCTACAGGGTCAAAATTTGACAGACTGAAGACCACTCGCTCTCTTATTAAGCATGCAAAATTTCACGGACAAAATATTGTACAGTTCCGGAGACATATAGCTGAAACCAGTATGAGGCCCTTTGGCCTACCATACCCTTTTATGCATTTGCGGGAACGCTTCAATTGGGACTAGTTGCTGAGGCAACGTTTTTGCAGGGACAACCTAAAAGACAGAAAAAAAGAACAATTATAAGCACACACCGACGGATGCGTACGTTTGCTTGTTCAGTGCCTCAGGCTGTTCCTGGCAAAAAAAAAAAAAAAAAAAAACGCTGAGTATTTCATCAAACTAGATATATTCACTGTCTATAAGTATCGAAAGCGTCGGGAAGAGAACCAACCTGTAACAAATTTGCGTGACTATGTTCCAATCAAGGGATTCATTTCTTTTTCTATAAATATGAAAGGGCAATATCAAGAATGAACGAAGCACAATAACTCTTGTCGTACCTAATAAAAATAAAAATGTGGTTGGAGCGCCATAACCATCGCCTAATTCTTCGCGCACACCGCTAATTAGCAGGATCATATTTTATTGCTGCTTTTGAAATGAATTCCAAACTTTAAAGCTGCAAGCAACACTGTATCCCAATTGTCCCGAATTTGCATTTATTCCCAATGAGCGCTGAGACACCACTCGTAAGTTCTGCGTAACCGGTAACGTTCATTTCTTTTGACATTGTTTTTTCTTCGACACGAGTCGTCTTTTTCTTTTTGTTTTTTCTACATCAACGTCTTCCCTCGTATTTTCGTTCTTTAGCGAAAACGCGGCATTATAAAGATGCGAAATCAGAGGTGGGTTGAAATACAAGCGCTAGAAAAGTACAGCTATGTGAGAGGAACCGTATAACTTGAATAATGCAAATAACATTGATAATCGTTTAGTGGGACCGAGACAGCACCGACAGCAATGGAGCGACGCAGCCATTAATTAGCAGTCGAGACCCGCAAGGCTCCCCGCGAACCCCGCGGACGCTCGGGTGAGTCTTTCTTTCTTCCCTTACGAAAGCCTCTCTTCTCTCAAAAAAACAAGAACTTGATTTTCTTTTCAATGTTTTACACGTTCTGCACTTTTTCTTAAGCCGACACTCCTCATTAGGGCTTGTCCCAAATGAATGGGATAATTAGGGCCGCTGGGATTGGCTCGGCTCAATGGACAGTTGAAGAGATTAGTCCACCTCGGTTGTACAGTGGTTACGGTGCTGGAATGCGGACCCGAAGGTCTCGGGTTCGATTCCTGTTTTCGAGGAAGGCGAGATACCAGAGGCCTATGTACGGCGCGAAGTCAGCGCACGTTAAAAGGCCCCTAAAGCACCTCCCACATTTTATCAAACATGTCAAGTAAACACGCGCCTCGTGTGCAGAATGCCGTCGCGATCAACGATGCTACACGTGGCAGCGGTAGAAGCCGCGGGCGCGCTACAAATTCCAAGAAACAATTCGTTCTCCTCACTGGACCTTTCCGGCCTCCCTGGTGTGTGACGTCACCACGTTGGATCTGTGATGCGGGAGGCAAGCTATGCTGCGATTGGGTCGAACAAGACCCTACGACTATCGGTTAGTCTGCGAGCAGCTGCCTGCGCTGCTTGCTGCCCTCCGTCGTGTTGTCAGGAGGAAAACTCGGCGAGGAGGCCAAAGCGGCTTTGGGAGAGTAGCAAAAGGAACAGCGAGAGAAGCGATCGCCGCGTTTCGATCATCAAACGCCTCTAACTCCGATATTACGGCACTGTTTAGATAAATTCTCACGGATACGTGTTCGTTGTAGACTCGTGCACAACTTCCCCACCACAACTAAATTACCACCTTTGGGTGGTTTAAGGGCCCTTTAAAGAACACAAAAAAAACCCAACTGATAGCGAACGTCTACACATCGCTAGTAGTTTCAGAGACACTATTTTAGGGCCTGTATTTTTGTAACGATGACCTTCTGAGTGTTAATGGCTCTTCCCGCTTTCCGTAAGTAAGTGGTTCTCTACTTTACAAAACTTGTCATGATTCGTGACTATGTGAATACCTTGCAAGTGCACTTGTATTACCTTGCAAGTAAGCCGCTCTTCCAGCTTTCGCTGTGGCTGTGCTGCATGTCCCACGCAGGCCGGGTGATTTTTTTTCGCACTTCATATTTTGTTATTCCGCGCGATAGCGGTTACGGACACCGGCGGCGGCGGCGGCGGCGGCGGACAACAACCCCACTGCCACTGCCCTTGGGATCTGATAACAGCTTTCGCTATAGAACATGTGAATTGAGCAACGAGTGGGTGTTTTAAAGGCCCACCCTTTACAAAGTGCTGAGACATATTTATCATCGGCAGCAGCAGAACCATCAACAAAGTGAACAGCTGCGCAGAGAGAGAGAGAGAAAAGCGAAGGAAAGGCAGGGAGGTTAACCAGGTTGCACCCGGTTGGCTACCCTACACGTGGGAAGGGGAAAGAGGGAGGAAAAGAATAGAGAAGGGAAGGAAAGAGAAAACAAGTAATACGCTTGCACGCATAGCAGCGTGTACCGCGCATGCCCAGAGAGTCATAAAACTGTGAAATGTCACGAAGTACGGGACACCTTCGACGGTCTTAGATAAAATACACTGCAATCCATGATGTTAATGAAGGCTTGCAAGGACTGGCTCCAAGGTATCCAGAACTTCCAGTGCGCTTCGAGCTGCTGGAGTTGTCAATCCGATGAGGAGTGTGCGCATTGTGCTGATCAATGACCTCAACACAGCGATGACGCGTAGGTCTTCGTCGCGGAGATCCTTGGTAGAATCTTGTGTCGTCTCTCTGTGGCCGCGCAGTGGTGGTAAGGACGGCCACATGACATCCGCCACCACATTCATGCCCTCTTCGTCTTCTTGGCCCTCCGAATGTAAGGCGTTGGTTGGTGGTGGTGGTGGTGGTGGCGGAGGCAGTGGCGGTAGCTGTCGGGAAAGAAAAGTCCGGTGGTCCGCTGAATTATGACATCGCGTAGACGGTCCAGACTGGGCAGCAGTATTCCTAGACCTTCGTCGGTGACGGGAACGTCGTTTTCACTTTCTGACAATATCAGCGGCTTCTTTGTGTGTTGAGCCATCTTTTAACATCTGTTTTATCACGCTCCATTCTTTCTTCACTGCCGGACAGTCTCTTGATGAAGCTTCATGCGATCCGTGGCAGTTGGGACATTTCAAGGTAGTTGCTCGGCAGAATTCTGCATTGTGGGGCTCGGAACATCGGGGGGCAAACCACCACGCTCCTGCAAACTCCGCTGACATGACCCATTTTCTGACACTTGTGGCATTGTAGTGGCTTTGGTGTAAACGTGTTGCCCTACGGACGCGAAGTGGGCCCTTTGCTGATTCGCAAGAGGAATAATTATGGCGTATTGGGCACTTAGCAACTGTGCTTACAGGAGGCATTAAATGATACTTTGAAACAGGCAATGTTAGGCGCACAGTCGTTCGCTCCTTACGGCACAGTTGAGGCATGCACCAAGAACCGAAGCACGCTAGCAATTTTGAATGCGATGCCCACGAGGCCAGATTACGTTATCGCGATGTGCTCTTGAAGGCGAAGCTCATGAGTTCTCCAATCTTTTTTCCTGCTTTCGAATGCTTGCCCTGAGGCATAATACTAAGACATGTGAATCCTTACTCACGCATAAACTCTAGAAGTTAGCGATTTATTGCGAAAAAGTGCTGTAACAATTCTTCCTATAATCTGTTTCATGAGTTCCGTGCAGCAGAGCCAAGGCTACGCGATCTTCCAGAGCAGATTCTTGCTAAGCGAGATGTAGTGCCCATGTTCAGAACGCGTTACCTGTCCTCAGAACCTTTACAAGCGGTCTCGTCAGAAGAGCTTTACTTGAAGGCTTCTCTGCGTTTTGGAACTGCGATCTGCCTGGCTATTTTGCCCCATTTGTCATATAAAACAATTTTTTGTGGCTCTATGACACTAAAGAAAGAGTTCTCGCCTGTTCGTGTTATATCCATGCGTGTGAGGGAAGAAATAACGCAACTGAGCCTCGTATCTATTAAGTTTTTATCTCTAAAGTACAAACTATTGTTAAGACATTGCCTAAAATTTTATACGTAGTCGGCACAGCCACATCCTCCACAGTGCCGCGAAGGAACCGGCATGGGGTCCGAAAAACATGGCTGCACTGCCGGATGCAGTTGTCGCCCACTTCGAATCTATCAAGTGGCCGCCGTGCATTCTGTAGCTTGTAATCACCGAACTGATGCTTCCATTTTCTTTAGATTCATGTCCTTAAACTTCGACGACACAGTATTCGTGCCGATTCGGCTCCGTTTTTGAGAGCCACACTCAAATAACCGATTGCGTAGGCTTAGCGCGGGGCGATGGGCGCTTCCCAAATCTCGGAGGGCATACATTACACCTTTGTTAGCTTTTTCTAATCCTCGATAGCCGGCGCCATTTGTCCAGGCGCCTGCTTGAGGACACGTTATTTGGTTTTCCGCTGGGCTTTTTTGAATACCGGGCAGACTAAGTAGCTCTGTTGACTTCTGGAACCATGCTTGGCAACGACGCGGACGACATCCCCACTTACAGCGTGAAAAATGCGGTGTAAGAAGCAAGCAGCATGAAACTTCCTGCAGCAGACGCAGATGACGCGGAAAGCCGAAAGCAGACGACGCGGACTCGCCGATGTAGCTGTCACCCAAGACGCTGTTTCGCGGTGGCAGGGGCCGCGATCAAGGAAAGCTACGGGACGACTTCGACCTCGGTGTGCTGCACAGAGTCGAACACAATTTCTCTTAAAGGAACAAAATTCTGACGGTGCGCAAGCTCACCGCTTGCAGACGACAGAGTGCGGAGGGATACATTAAAATGTGCTCGCCCTCTTGATTGGTCGAGGAGGACTGCAGCTTCCACAGTGCTGCACGCAACTGCTGAAAGGGACTATAAATATGAGGGCACATAAAGCCAGGCATGAAACAGTGGAAAGCTTCCATCACAACCGCCGCTATAATTGTGCAATACAATTTGGTTCCCGATGAATTGAATAGTTTGGCAAAAGGTATGGCGTTTCTTACGCAAAGTAGCTTTGCTGCTTCTTTTGATCGAAGGCAGTTTAAGTGTAAATCTAATGCTCCTAAAAAAGTTTCACCAAAAGGTTGTGCTACTCTTGTTACCCTATACAAAACAGCACTGTGTCGGGGTACCTATTTTATCGGCTCCGATGACGCCGCCCAGCCATGTGACCAGCCTTTTTTGTGTGTTCATTACTGTAGACACTGTTTCCTATTGTTTGCCACGCACTAACACGGAATTAACTTCTTCTGAAAAGAATACGTAGTACTTAAGTCGTCAGTTTTTAAGGCGATATCCTTGGATGCCTCATCGTGCGCAAGAAAGGACTGTCGGCGTCCACACGAGGGATGGAAAAGAGTAAGCGTGTATCAGGTTACAGAGAACCAATATTCGTGACGTCAGGACGACCCCATCACATGACATCATAGAGTTTCATGCTGTAATACCCAGAGGGGAATGTGGTGCTAGTGTCTATGCGGGCTCCTTCAGCGGTGCTTGTAACCCCATGGAAATGATAGGAAGTACAGGCTTCGGATCTGCTTCGAATGGATTTTGTTCTTGAGATTCGCGACGCTTGTTTGCCGACTGTAAAACAAAGTGATATGAAGTTATTCCTAGTTAAAACTTGCTTCATTTTTTTTGTACGTAACACTTATGGCAGAAAGTTTGCGTGATCGTGAGATAGAAGTGAAACCTAGACAAATTCAACCACCAGGCTATGTATTGCTCGGACATTGTGTTCCAGATTTGGCATGAGGATATAATGAATTATTTTTTACAACACTTGAAAACAAACACGTTTGTTTTTTTTCCCTGGAAAGTACTCATTATCTATTTATGGAAATAACAGTACTGTATCGAATGAGGAACACCTAACGTATCGTCTGCTGCGATGCCAGGTGTGTCTGTCCAAGTGGCCTGCCCCCGAACGCATCTCTCGTTTTGTTTGAAGCCGAGTCAGATGATCGTGACGTTGCGTCTACTTAACTTAGCGGTTGTTTTGCAGTGGATTTGAAGGAGTTTTGGCAAGATGCAATTATAGAAAAAAACGTGAAAGGTATGCGATATCCTAGATTTATGCGCAGGGACGCTACATTTACGCGCAGTGGTGAGTGCATGACGTTTCGCTAAAACTGTCAAATACAACCTGTAAAGCTGCAACGTCGCAGCGAACTTCAGCCGCTTTGAACAACAAAAGCACTGCTTATGTAACGTGCACCGCGCCCCACTACCCATGCTGCGCGCAGAATGAAACTGAAACTCTCGAAAAGGATCCGTGGACAGTTCTCCAGCAAACGCTATCCAATCCGAAGCCTGTACATCGTCACGGAGGCAGTGAAAACCCAGGTGAGATGCCTAGAGCAATAACTCCGAGGCAGTGCGAAAGCACATTCGGTGCAGCAAGCTTCCGGAAAGTGGCGGGACGATGATCGATACATCAACGGAGAAGAAAAAACATGGCTTTCGCCTTGGAGTCGTCTTAGGCGAATGCACAATGGACCCTGCGAGTTTATCCTTAGGCAAAAAAAAAAAAGAATAATAAAAACTCCCATAGGTCTCACGCATTCTGGGAATCACTTTAATTGGTAGCAGTCAACAAGTAGTAGTACCCTTTGCTGTAGCTTTTGCATTGAGCCCAGCTTTACCAGGTGGATCGCCGTCATTGCGTAGGATCGCCGTTTTGCTTTGAGCATACCATGGGCTTTCCAGGCTCGACTACGCTGGCCTGTTTAGGCCGGAGGAAAGTTGAGGAGTGTCGAGGAGCGTACCGGATACGCGGGCGGCGTGCGCTCTCTTTGTCCTCTTCTTGATCGCCTGCTTCGCTCCTCTATAAAAAAAATTAAGGCAGCTTCGTCCTAGTGTTGCCAAGCCTTAAAGGGCCCCTCACCAGGCGCCATAACAAATTTTAGTTAGACGCTGGCAGTTATTGTGTGTCCGATGAAGAGCATTATGCCACAATAATTTTTGCAGTCGGTTCATTACGAGCTGAGAAAACCGGCATTTTGAAGCGGCACGAAACCATGATGCGAGGAGGCAAGCTCGAAGCCCTTGCCACTCGCCCCGCGTAGCCTTCGCAAGCCAAATCTCTTCCCTACTTTTTCCGGCATCCGAGCGCAAGGTCGCGTGTGCATGACGTGCCCGAGGAAGCCCAGCCCCCGAGCACGCGTGCGGCGTTGTTTCGTTGACCAGCGTTATATTGTGGTCTACTGCCTGTTTCTGCGGGATGGATGCATCGGTGCGCGCTCGTTTGGAAAGGCTGGCACGGATCATGGGTCTTTACCGTGACACACCGCGTCGCATCCCTTCAACTGCTATCAGGGACGATCACAAACAAGCGCATGCTTCTGCGTCGTCGGAAGGCCAATGCATTGCAGCCAGGCAAGGCGCTGTGCTTCGTCTTTCGGCAGGTGGTGTCGAATGCGCCCTCGCTGATCATCAGGCTTGCAACCTACTACCGAGCACGAAAACTGCGCATTTCACTGGCACGAGAGTGGCGGTATCATGAGCCAGTGCCGCATTTACGTTTACTTGGACGCGCTAGAATAAGTGAGCATAATGAGTGTCGAACGCGCCAGAACATTACTTTCGTTTCCAGGGCTGGCGTCTGCTCGAGGCGCTAACCGCGGGGACACGAACGCATGCGAAACGGAGGCACATTAGCCCCGCATGTCGCTGCAGTTCAGTCAACAAAAATGAAAAAGACGCACACATTCCCTTTGTGCGTCTCATTATTTCTCTCAAGTTTTCTTCATCTATTCAAGCAACAAATTCCACAAACTACACACGTCGTGTCAAAAATTTGCGCAGTGTCACGTGCTACTGTTGTCGACGTCGGTGCACAGTCGTCTACGTAGAGGACCGACGTCACTGCACTGCCGTCTACGTAGGGCCATTCCACCGTGTACGTCATCCCCTCATTCTCTACGAGCGAGCACGCGAAAGGAAGAGCAAGCAACGTTCACCTTGAAATTTGACCCATTTCCGCGGCGCGTAGCGTTGCAAATTTTGGAAGACGTGATCGTGAACGCTCAGTGTATGAACTGCGCTCGTCAGCTCAAAACTGTTAAACCTGGTGAGGGGCCCTTTAAAGAAGTGCGGCTCTGGGCAGCCTTCTTTGTTTCTCTTCAGTTTTTTCTTTATTTCTTCTCTCTTTCTTTCTTTTTTGTATTTTCCAGTTACCTCTACCTTTTTTGTTTTTTTTTTCATTTGTAGTTATTTCTATTTTTTTTCCTAATTTTGCTCCTTTCTGTCGTCCTATTTTCGCCTTGCTTCTTTTTTTTTCAGTTTTTACATGTAATTCTTTCTTTTTTCTTTCTCGCTTACTTCTTCTTTTGAATTTTTACACATGGTTTTATTTAAAGTGATCCGCACCTAATATCGTCGTCAAGGCGATCGAAGAGCAAGAGGAAGAAGACTTTTTTTGGCGCGAGCGCACGCTGAATATGCTACAGATGGCTCTGCTATATGTGGTTTTGCGTGCGTTAACCCTTTCAGACGCCACCTATGAAAAAATGCGTGTAAATGTGTAGAATCAATACAGCGTTATTTCAAGGCACTCAATAATCTATTGCAACAAATATAATGTCAAAATATGTTAATGTGTGCTTGTTATTGTAAGTAATCCCAATTAAGTTGTAATTAAATGTCTATTTATTATGAAGCCATTCATGCTCTATTTCGGCATAAATAGAACGTAATCTCAGCGTAGAAATACAGCACTAGAAGCGAAAGTTGGCCTAGTTGGTGGTTCATACTTGAGATTTAAAAACAACGCAAAATAGAGACAAGGGACCAAAGAAGAGACGACACGGCGCTGAACTCACAACTAAAATTTATTGGAAGGTACACACACATATATCAAGCAGCCATGCTACCATGTACGGTAGTGTTCTTTACCATTGCCCTTGTCTCGCCATAGCTACCGATAAAGATGTCATCCATACTTCTAGTCAAGCCATTATCCTAAGCAGCTCAGTGTGATTGCTTCCAGAGATTCGTGTTCCAGAGTCTCTTTTTTATATACATAATAGGATGATAAACGACAGAGATATCATTAATAACGGAAAATGCGAGTGCTTGTTAGGAACCCGGGAACGTGCCTATTTGCTTTCTCAGGCATGTATGGATGCATGTACACAATAGTACGTTATCAGACAGAGTAAACACACGAAATGGCATTGTTTGTTGATATAATGAACCCCATGCGCTGCTGCTATGTAAGGGGCCGCAGGCGTTCTTTCGGCAATGCATATGACAGAAAGGCCGGAACACTTACCGGTGAAAGCAAAACATATCTCCATATCTTTCCACCATGTCCCCAGAATATCCTGGTCGGCAAGATTTTCCTTCGATTCGGAATGGTCTGCTTTTTGCACGGCTTGGTGATAAACCACGCCATGCTGCGTGGCCACACATTGGCGTGCTGCGCAAACCCCCGTATTCTAAGAAGGAGAGCCCCCCTGTGAGATAGTGCAACCGATGGTTTTCTTACGTACCCGCTCATTTCTCGCACCATCTGAGCAGCCTCACTGGCTATGTGATTGTTCATTGTGTGTGTGTGTTTTGCTATCGTTGTATCATTTTCCTGTCCTTTTTTCCTAACTGTTCCCACAAGTGCTTATAAGGTGCGTTCATGTCAATAAATATTCAGTTCGAAGTCAGCGCTTGTCCTATGTGGTTTCTTTCCCTGGCCATGCTTTTTCTTCGCTGTTTATCTTAAGTCTGCACAACAACTAGCCCAGTCAGCTGCTTTATTAACATACGCCTAGCTGAGACATCCACCCCGTCACGGTGGTCTAGTGTTTGTGATGCTCGACTGCTGACCCGAAGGTCGCGGGATCGAATTCCTGCCCGCGGCGGCCGCATTTTCGATGGAGGCGGAAATGTTTCAGGCTCGTGTACCAGGCGGTCGACATTTCCCGCGTCCTTCACTAAGGCGTCCCTCATAAGTTTATCGTGGTTTCGAAACGTTAAACCCCATTTACTATAACTATATAATATCTGGGGTTTAACGTCTTAAAACCACGATATGATTATGAGAGACGCCGTAGTGGAGGGCTCCGGAAATTTTGACCATCTGGTGTTCTTTAACGTGCACTGACATCGCACAGTACACGGGCCTCTACCATTTACTATAACTACAGATGAGATACATGACAAGCGAGAAAACATACAATAAATATAAATTTTAGTGGGGAGCCGGAAGGAATCTGTTGCCGTACTCAAGTTACGCAACTTGGGCTGATTCATAAAGTATCATAATATCAATAATTTTACTTGCCCAAACCACGATATATGGATATGGGGGACGCCGTAGTGGAGCGTTCCAGAAATTTCGACCATCTGGCGTTAGTAAACAGTCACTGACATCGCACAGTAGGCAGGCCTCCAGCACATCGTCCCCACATCAAAAGGCGACTGCCGCGGCCGGGATCGAACCCTTGATCTTCGGGTGAGCAGCCGAGCACTGCAACCTCTGCATACCACCACGGTTGATGCTCGAAAGAGCTGTGATTTCATACCGACCATCATTATAAGGAGAACATTGCGCATCAAATGGACGGCGGAGAAATGTCCCGGCTACACAGCGCATGTTTTAGTAGGCTTGTTGAAAATATGGCACTATAGCGCTGTGCTTCGTCACTGCATCTGCTTCGCAGTTTTAGTTCGAGTACTTAAACACAAACATTATGCAGTACCAGCCCTGTGCGCTATTGTGTCCCTGACATTGTCACGCGCGAAAAGAAGGCCTTCGGGCAAGAAATACCGCGCAGTCAGAGAAACTGAAGCAGGTCGCACAATTATAGCAGCGACAAAAATCAAAAAGACCGAGCGAGAGCGCGCGATGTCCCAAACGACATATTCGTTTGTTTATCCTAGATGAGGGCTCGTGCTCGCCGCAGTTCATGACCAGGTGGCAATATGTAAATAGGAATTGAGTCAGTTGACTCAAAACCCGGCCTAGAAGACAAATGCATGCGATAAAAAAATTACTCTCATAATGCAGATGCTCAGAAATACAGCTAAAAGCGTATAAAAGGAAGGTGGCGGTAAACTTTTAGCTCTTGGCAGGTTCTTCCTACGCGCATGCGTAGTTCAAGGGCTGGACTGGGCCTTTTATTGCGTCACTTTGCACTTGCCCTCCATAATCTAGAATGGCAAGAGAGGGGGGGGGGGGGGTATGTTCTGAAGTACGTCAAACACATCCTTGCTTAAGGGCCGGGTGTTGTGTCAGGTCACCACGATCGCGACGTGTCAGCACATTTGAAAAGACCGTGGTCGAAGGGACGCTGAAAAGAGTGGGAAGCTGCAGCTAGGTAACTGTATGTGTGTGCGGTTTTGTAATACCCTAAAGTGTTGCAGCGAAAGACGCCACAGGGTACGTCGTGGAGGTCGCGCTTGTTTACAGTGCGCAGCGCAGAAAGCTTCTCTCGAGAAGCAACAAGCTCTTCAGGAAGACTTCTAGTGACGCCCACGACAACGCCACTTGTCACCTCGGGCCAATGGCACACAGAACCAGGGTTGGCGTTGGGTGGACTTGAAAAGGAGCCAGAACTCAAGCCAAAAGTAGCCAAAGTAGCCATGCCATTTAATATTATCGCCAAATTTGTAGCCAAATGGAACAGAAGTGGTATTAGGAGCAGATTCTGTAGTATTGATCAATAAATAATACCATTTTGAATAAGTAAGACCATAGAAAGCCACCGGTAAGTTGGAAATAAATTAAATGAGCGAATTTCGATAAATTCATTACGCGTGCATATATTTTATGTAGAAAATATGAGTTCTTGCCAGACGCAAAGTTATATTAGAATATTCTAGCCATCAATTCAGTCGGAACATGTAAGTTGAAACAGATTTTCGTTGAAGCTGCAGACCAAATTCTGGTTTAAATGAACAGGCCAGCTAAATTTTGTTGCAGATGTCTGTTTTCCTAAGTTTACACGAGATCACGCACTGCGCTTCAAAATTATTCGCAAAACTTGAGCGTAGCATCACAATATATGGCGTCAAGCTTGAGCACCCAGCTGGCCACGCGTTCGTCACCATGCACGCAACTTCGCCACTCCGTATTTGGAGACGCGCTAAGCGTCGCGTAAGGGTTCCTCGATGCGCACCAGCCTACTGGTGGGTGGAGGACGACCATACGCATCCGCTGAAGCGAGAGAAAAGCTTAAAAATAAGGCATTTCGTCTGCAAAATGAGAAAAAATGGCTACTTAATGCGCCAAATCACCACCTTAAAAGTAGCCAGAAAATAGCCATGACGCCAACTGCAAATTTTTGTCGCCAGACGGGGTCAAAAACTTGCCAATTTGGCGCAAAGTAGCCACCAACGGCAACCCTGCACAGAACTCTTGCTGAAAGCGCAGACTAAAATGATAAGACACGCGGCTAGAAAATATAGCATGTCTTATCTTCACCTTGACATGGCTCCAGCTTCTTTGACATAGATACATTGTGCGAACCTATAACATAACAAAAACAAAAAAACGACAGATTCCCACGCATTGTAGGAATCGATGTAATACGAAGCAGCCAGGAAGGAGCAAATCTAGCTGTACATAACATGCACGCCATGATTTACATGTTAGGACCAGTCATTTATGTGCGTCATACAGTCACGGCGCGCAATACCAATTTTGGTGTACATCGAGCAAGCGAACTTAACGCAAGTGCACCATGAGCGTGCCATGTAAATCACGTTGTACATGACATGCATGTCATGATTTTCATTTACGACTTGCCATTTATTTCGTCATACA
This sequence comes from Rhipicephalus appendiculatus, assembly GCA_030522465.1. Taxonomy (NCBI): domain Eukaryota; kingdom Metazoa; phylum Arthropoda; class Arachnida; order Ixodida; family Ixodidae; genus Rhipicephalus; species Rhipicephalus appendiculatus. Next base: position 18,549 of record JALIZH010008802.1, on the reverse strand, counting down.
CTCACGTCGCTCAATACCCATTTTGGTGTACATCAAGCTAAGTGAACTGGACGCATGCGCACCATGAGCATGGTATATAAATGACGTTGTACATGGCATGCATCTCATGATTTTTATGTAACCACCTGCCACTCATGTTCGTCATACAGTCATGCCACGCAATGCCAATTTTGGTGTGTATCAAACCAGCGAAACGGCCGCGAGCGCGTCATGAGCGTGGCATGGAAGTCATGTTGTACATGACATGGGTTTCATGATTTCAATTTTGCGATCTGTCATTTATGTTTGCGACAAAGGCAAATCAAACAATACCAAATTTAGTGTACATCAGGCTAGCGAACTGGCCGCGAGCATGCCATGAGCGTGGCTTGCAAGTGATGTTCAACATGACATGTCATGATTTCCAGATTACCACTTTTCATTTATGTTAGTCATACAGTCGCGTCCCGCAATACCAAATTTGGTGTACGTAAAGTTAGCGAAATGGCCGCGAGCGTGCCAAAAGCGCACTATGCAAGTCATGTTGCACATGAAATGTCATGCTTTCCTTATTCCCACTTGTCATTCATGTTCGTCATACAGTCATGCCACGCAATACCGAATTTGGCGTATATCAAGCTAGCGAAACGGCCGCGAGCGTGCCATGGGCGTGGAATGTAAATCATGTTGTATATGGCATGCACGTCATGATTTTCATCTTACCACCTGTCATTTATGTTGGCCATGCAGACATGTCTCATAAATCATACCGTTCATGAGAAGTTAGTCATGATTTTCGTGATATGACCAGTCATTCATGATCGTCATGCAGTCATGTTATGCCATACCAATTTTGCTATAAATCCCATTAACCATACGGTGTGAAGAGCACAAAGTCGTAGGCGGAAAGATAGATAGATAGATAGATAGATAGATAGATAGATAGATAGATAGAAAAAAGGAAATAAGTAAAGAAAGAAAGGAAGAGAAAGAAAGAAAGAAAGAAAGAAAGAAAGAAAGAAAGAAAGAAAGAAAGAAAGAAAGAAAGAAAGAAAGAAAGGAAGGAAGAAACGCTCAAGGTTTGAAATGCTTTGCATTTCAAAGCTTTTCTATCGAGGCATTACTTTCGTGTAATAATCTCAAGAGAATAACAGCTAATGCGGGGCTGTGTTTCAATTTTATCAGTCGTTATTTTTGAAATAAACAGATGCAGAACCATAAATAAACAGTGTGTGAACGTACCAATAAATCTAGGACAGTTTTTGTTTTATACGGTGTCACAACTCTGGTGCAAAAACACTGACGGAAGTTTTGAATATAATACTTACTAGTTCATTGTTATTTTTATTAACATGTATTGACATGGGTTAACCATTAAACAACGAATCAGGATATTCGCCTTGATTATTCGCGTAACGCTGCCTTTATGCAAGGTAGCTGCTCTTTAAGGCTTTATTTCTTGTATTTGCGCAAAGTATACTTCGCTTCCATGGGGGGAACCGGTTTCTTGGGAATGATAATACTTGCCTTGATTATAGGCACCTAACTCGGACAGCAAATGGCAAAAGCAACTGTCCATGCAGTCCATAGTGTTTTGCAAATATAGCTGAAAGTTGCCCCTGGCATGACGATTACCTACGCCACGTGGATTTGTCTCACTTTTGCAATGCCAAAGAAGAAGTACCCTTTGCAGGGCAACATAACCAACGCTCGTTGAAACCGTCAATAATTTTGTTTCGATACTCTGAAAGGGCACATTTGAAACATACAACAGTAATCAAAACAATAAAAATCGACGCATCTCCACGAAGTGAATCATGACGAGCGGGCGAAGCTCTGGGTATCGTTTGGGTGAGTACGTTGCCCGAGCGTTGCCCGATATAATGTAAATCGAGAGATATAAAGGGAGATAAAGTGACATCAAGTGACATCAAGAGTCGACGACAAAGCTTGGTCCTCAGGTCCATAATGTCTACGTTGAAGTCGCCGACTAGAATAAAGTGTTTGTCCTTGTAGGTGTTTTATATTGTTCAGTCACAATTATGATTGGTCATCTATTGTAAACCTTTTTTTTATTCACATACACACGCATGTTTCGACTATAGCAACGGTTTTCTATATACCATGACAGCGGGCAGTGAGTGTCGACGACAAAGCTAGGTCCTAAGGTCCATAATGTGTACGTTGAAGTCGCCGACTAGTATAAAAGGTGTGTGCTTGTAGGTGTTTCATATTGTTCCTTCACAATTATGATTGATATCAGTCTATTGTTAAACCTTTTTTCGTGTCTCACATACGTTTCGACTAGCCGTGACAATGGACACCGTGGACGGACATGTCTCGCCTTTAAGGCGCTTCGCCCCTAAAAAAGCCGCTAAGAAATATCGCTATGCATGCAGGATATCTGTAGTTTTGTCCGCTGTGCTTGCTCTAAACCTGTATTTTCGCTTGGGGATATCTACTGGAAATGTCAAAGCGCACAGCTCATGCCTCTCTGTACTACAAGGTAATATTTTTTGTTTTTCTCCCTTTGCGACCCATACCGAATAAGCGACGCAATATACGAAGATTTTAGAGCGCACTTGATCACATATTAGCGCGATAACGTTAAAGAGTTCATTTCGCAGAAATTCCTGCGTCAGTGTCGGCGTCGTTGGTTTTTAGCGATAAATCAGCATTGAACGTGTGCGACAAATCGAGAAACATGCAAATAAAAAAAACCTAAATCTACGGTTTGACTGAAAATAGAGCTCAGGCCGGCTGCGAGGCAAGATGGTGTTCTACTACAGAGCTATGCCATGTGTTGGAATTGCTTAGGAAAAAAACACTACGTAACTATCCTGTAGTGATAGGAGTTCGCTTAACGAATGTAATAATGCGTAGCAAAAACGTACATTCGCTCCAGGATTCAAAGCGTGTAAATTGTGCAATGAGTGTTTTAAAGGCCCACTCATTACAAAGCGCTGAGCATAATGAAGCATCATAAAAGAAGCAAAGGCATCCACAAAGTGAGCAGCTGTATAGGTACGCGCGTTTGCCTTACGGACGCGTAGTGGCCTCTTCGCTGATTCGCAAAAGCAATAATTATGGCGTAGTGCGCGTTTAACAAATGTACCTGCAGGTAGTCATTCGAGTATACTTTGAGATGTCCAGTGTTACGCGCACAGAGGTTCGTTTCCTTGCGGCACAATTGAGGCATGTACCGAGAACCGCTGCTAGGCTAGCATTTCAAAAGGCGATACACACGGTGCCCAGTTGAGCGCTTGTCGTGTGTGTTTCTCTTTCTTGGTCCTACGTCGTTTATTTGCGCTCAAAGTTTTTTAAGTAATCGATGTTATGCAAAGCATCTGGAGGTAAGGTGACTGGGTTGTAATTTTTTTATTGAGCGAAACGATAGGAGATCACGCTAAACATATTGTGAGACACCGTTCAAGCCGCAAGACTCTTCTTTATTCGCACTCGAGCCTGAGCCCCGCTGCTCAGACCCAAGCGATGATGATGTGTATTTACAGGTGGAAAGATGAAGCGAATGAATACTACCCCCACTAATTTCCCCGCACGCCGAAGCGGCCAGCCTCGCCGCGCGCGACTTAGACCTGAATACTGCTCACAATATGTACAAATGTTGCGCGCACAGACATGTTGAACAGTCGCATATGTTTGATATAACCAGCTGTTTACAGTTGTGTAACGATACCAACAGAAACATGAGTATTGCCAACAAGAAGCCGTAAGCTGATATGTACAGGTTATGCTTGCAAGGATGGTAGCCCTGGATAGTGCTACGTAAACCAACTACAGTGGATGGCGCTTAATTATACAAGTGACGTTAACTCGACATGACTCCTTCGTCATAGGAGTACGTATGTAATGTTTATAAAATTAGATAGCCAGCACTGCAACCGCAATGTACGTTTCACCAACATTATGCCAGGATAGGGTGTTCTGCCAAAGCAGTTTCGAGACCCGACGTGGCTCTGTGGTAGAATGCTTGATTGCCATGCAGAATGCTTGGGTTCGATTCCTGCTGGGACTCTGATTTCAATTCTTTGTATTCCTGGCGACAACGCCGCCGATGTCCGTTTTTCTTAACGCTCTCGCATTTAAATTACCAATGTCCAGTGGCACATACCCGCTTTCCGCGGCCCGTGGTATACGGGTATGAGTCACACGTGTCTGGAGAAATGAGTTTGACGACGTACGCGACGGAATTTTCACGTTATTCATGCCATGACCAGCCAGACATATTCGTCAATACCCCTTACCCTCCCATACAAATTTTGGTCTACCCCAAGTTAAGGAGGTCCATCACGAGAGTACCCAGACGTAGGCGGCTAGATAGATAGGTTGATAGATACGTAGATAGAAATACAAAAGTGCTTACAGTACGCAAAGAAATGCTTCGCATTTAAAAAGAGAAAGGCAACAAAATTGTGGCACGAAAGGACGTTTGTCGGTCTTCCGATGGAACTGAACAGGCCGTTGGTTCGGGTGCAAGCTGGTTCAACACAAAGCTTAACGCATAAAATTTATTGAAATACGCAATCTTACTCGAAAGAAAACCAGTGACAATGACGTACGTCGTTGAAGCAACAAATGTGTCAACGTACTGATCATTCGTACAGGTAATGATGTTGAAATACTACTTATAATATTATAAGACACAACAACAAAACGCGTGCTTCTGGCTTCATCACATTGTGCCCATTGCAATAAGGACGTCTCGCTTGCCTGGTTATTTTACGCGAGAAGATGCGGCACTTCCGGCGAGCATCAAGAGCTCAGATATGCGACACAATCAGCAGAACGAGCTTATAGGAATGTGGGTGGGATCCACGCGAAGAGAGCGGAAGCGCGCATTCGAGAGAGGCGCTGTGAGAAGGAGCATCACACGTTGAGTGACCGGAGAGCGCCGCGTCGTAGAAGCTAATGTGAGTCTTCCGAAACGATGCGCATCCAGTCGGCTGTGTAGCAGAAGGAAGTAGCGAGGAATGCGCGATCCTCCTTTGTTCTCTAGGCTGCCCTCTGTGCAGCAGTAGAAACACTTGACCGATTCTCATTCTTATGACCACGCAAAGAAAAGGATGGAAGCGACCCTAAGCCTTGGTTTAGGTGTATGGTAACGGCACTCGCAACTCGGCGTTCGTGTTCTTTGGTGCATTCCTTGAATTGACTGTGTTTCATCGCGCTGCTGAAGCTTATCTCAGAGGCCACATAATTGAAGGCGCGTTGTTGAATTCTGCTCCTCCAGGTGGCGCGACAATCCTAGCTGCGAAAAATCGTTGAATGACTTTAACCAAATAGTTTTTTTATTAATTATCCTTTCCGGGAATCGACCGTTATCTTTAGTAAAGTTATGCTTCTATATCATATGCGCGCAATTTAACTCTTAACTTCAACTGAAATCATTTATTTCCATATCGTCGAAGGTTTTAAGGAATTTTCGGAAAACGCGAAGTGCTCAACCGGATGTGCTTATAACAGAAACTTGAGATCCACTTGGCACTCGTGTCAGTAATAAAATGCGTAGAGTCAAGACAGGTGCGCACATACAAACTATAGAGCCAAACACAAGAAAAAGGTGCCCATGTAATGAAGTTAGGGCTGTGCGACGATACACCAATGGCCGTTCACCCCTTTCAGGCTACCACTCCTTTCCTGCCAAGGCGATAAAATCCATGTGCGAAGTACAGGCGAGCCTCGAGGCAATTGGGATGATAGAATGAGAGGTTAGCAAAAAGACCACTGCGGAAAGGACGTCCGCCGCAGAACTTCCCTGACAAAGTTAATAAAGATGTGCTACAGTTCGTTTTTCTTTATCCCTTATGATGGCAGTCAGTGAACCTTTGTCGGCACGAGGTGAGGTTCGTGAGGTGTACTCTACCTTTGCCGGTAATATCGAACACAGAGAAAAATACAAGCGTTTGACACTATTACCTCACGCAGGGGGAAGTGCTTCTAGGAACAGTGAAGAAATTAAAAGTCATTGCTCAGGAAGCCGAAGTACGTCGGCGGTGCACCTGGGGAGGTAAGCTGCGTCCGTTGGAGAGAAGTAGCAAGGCGAGATTGAACTTTTAAGTGGGTTTATGAAATGTTCCAGCCATTTCGTTGAAACTTCAGCAACACTTTTTTCCTCCTAAGCGAAGTAGGTGGGGAGAATGCCTGGTGTAGTAAAATTAGTTGTGTTCTTCTCTAAATGGCTTGCTTCCGTAAAGTTGATGATTACAATCATGCGACTGCTCCGGTTCTATGTGTTCTGAATGCAAAAAAAAAAATCGGAACAAAAGGAACGAGTAAGGAAATAGATCAAGCAAAGTTCACTGAATGAAAGAAAATAACGTGGCACTGAGCAGTTCACTTGTAGGCGTTTAGTTTGTAAAAGAATGTTCACACTGACACATTTCTGTCCACGTTCTACCCACAGGTATGCGAGGGGTAACACATCACTTCCTGGAAAGCTGCCGATAGCTGTTCATCACAAGCGCTTGTCTAGTACCCACGATCCAAAGGTGAGCGTCAAAACCACTCGGTTGTCCAGACACACTAGCACAGCAAAGCATAGCCTTGTGTAGAATAGTATAGCAAGGTGGTAGGAAAGGAAAGGGAGTGTGAGGATAACAGAGAGTTAAGCTTAGCATAAAAAATGGGCAAAAGAGAAATAGAGAAAAATTGCACAAAGAGAAAGAAAGGGAGGGAGAGTAAAAAAGAGAATAAAAACATAGAGAGAGAGAAGAAAGAGTAGAAAGAAAGAGCAGGCGTGAAGTAAAGACAGCGAAAGAAATGAAAGAAAGGCAAAGAAAGACAGCAAGAGAAAGAAAGAGAATGAAGTAGATAGAGAGAGAGAAAAAAGAAAGCAATAGAAATAAACAGAGACAAAATAGGAAAAAACAGCGAGAATAGAGTCAAAGAATGAAAGTGAGGAAGAAAGAAAGAGAAAACTAAAGACAAACAAAGAAGGCCGCCCAGCTTTCGCTTTCTTTCGGGATTGGAGGCACTACTGCGAAGCTGCCTCAATTTTATCTCGAACATCCTTTCTTTCGGAAACAACTTGCAGGTTTGCGCGAGTCGGTTCATGATGCGAATAACTTGAAGCAGCGCGAAAAAACGACCGCAAAGATGAAACACACATAACAGGACTAGCGCTGTTCTGCCAACTGAATGTTTATTGAAAATTCGCCACTTATAGCTATGCCACCAGAAAAACGCCCTTGTCACATAAAAACGCCACAAATCTTTGAGTATTTGGAATCGCAATCTTTTATTATTTGCGGCGTTTTTGAGCCGAACAGGACGACCCACTAGAAGGCGTTGGAGAGGGCGAGCCATTACACATTTCCAAGGCTTCACTACAATAGGTTCATATCATAAATGATTAGAATACTGTGGCAACGAATAAAGCTAATACATTGTGACAAAACTATGGCAATGTTCGGAAAATTTTGAGCTTTTCCTCATATTGCGGTTTCATTTTTGCATTGGAGTTGTCGATTGAAAATATGGCTAAGGGAGCATTAATTAGCATGCTTTGTCTTTCTTAGTATCAAATTTAGAAAGTTTTATTAGAGCGATTTGAAAGAGAGTAACAAGCAGTGACTTGAGCGATCTTCCAGCCTCCGTTGCTGCAATCGAAGAAACCTGCCGCCTTCGAAGTTGGAATTAGTGATATATTGTTAGAACACTCTTCTCTGTGACCCCCTCGGGCCCTGAGAGTATGAAAATAAATGAATAAATAAACAAGGTCGTGCGGTGTTTCCCTTTGTTTTGCCTTCACTGCATAGCAAGTCAGAGTAGGATTCTAGCGGGTTCCTCTTCGCAGTGTCCAACGCAAGTCCCGCAATCGCTTTTGAAAACGTGTTTTTAAAAGGCTCTTTTTTGTGCTCCTGCTTTCTTGCATTTCGAAGCTGTGTACATATTCATTTGGTGATTGTTTCAATTAAGTGCTTAATGGAGCAAGCACATAATCAAATAATGATGTGATAAAGCTCAACGAAAATAAACCACAAGGAGGTGTAATAATGACTGAACTTCCTAACGTCTACCTTGCCCAGGAGAAAGAAGTTGATTTATGACAGGCTGTAGGTAAAATTTTGTTAATTTAATTATGCTATTATTTAAACTGAAGTTGTAGGCACGCTTACAGCATGCCAACAGATAGTTGTACTACGTGCGACTTTGCAACGTTTCTTGGTGAGAGTGCCGCTATTTACCTTGCTGGGTCTTAATCGGCGGTGTTCGCTTGTACTTTTAACAGCAAAGCTCATCTCAGTCGAGGCTCTCAAGTCCGGGATCCTTAGTAACGCTGGTAGGCATGATAAACGAGTGTGCACCACAGAAATTGGGTAAATACCGCAACTCACCTATGATTCTTATTTAAAAAATTGTAGCGCCACATTAGACGAGGACAAGAAGAAAACAACATGACAGGACGGGTGGTGACTCCAACTATTTTTATTGAAACAACCGCATAGCATTTTATAGCAATAAAAGACAACGAACGCATGCGCATTCATGAGGAACAGTGGATGGGGTGGGATTGGTGCAAGCTATCACTTTTTGTTTAGTACCTCAAATTCACTAGCACGCAATGATACAGATGTGGTGCTGACGCACATGTCGCCTTTCTGTGTGATGAAATACGCTTCTGATAGTTTTACTTCTGCTTAGGATTTTTATTTTCTCAAGCCGTGGTTCACAGTTTCTGCAAGCGCTGCAATGGGCGGGTAGATTCTGGAACGACGCTGACTCATCGCTTAGCGACCGTTCATGTTCCTTGGCGCGCTGGTTTATGCAGCGCCCGGTCTGACCAACGTAAACCTTGCCACCGTGAAGTCCCCCCTTAGAAGAGGAAACTAGGCGGCAACCAGTGGTTATAGGCGACGTGACACTGCCAAACGACATAGCGGACGTCCTGGGAAAAGGACCGAAGTACTGCTTTGAAACACACGTTCCGATGCACGAGCTGTTGGCATTTAACCGCCGTGTAGCTAGGAAGGCAGAAAAGGATGACGAGGAAAGGTGCCTACTCGACGGCGTAGACAGCCTGGCAAGAACCGCGCTCTAGAAACCTTCATCGAAAGGAAAAGCTGGGACTGATAGGGTGGTCTCGTTTTGCATTAGTAATGACTTGTCAATATTGCAGGCCGATAAGGATGGATGCTTCGTCATCATGCCATCCGGGCTTTACAAGGAAAAGGCACTACAGGCCATCTCAAAAAACTTTGTCAATGTGAAGCCGTCCACGACCCGTATCAAGGGCAAGGCAGTGTCTTTGTGCAAAACCATGGAACTTCAAGACCTGTCTAGAGCTATTGTAGATTCCAGAGGGAGTACCTTGTCGGTATTCTTTGCTGTTAAAACACACAAATCCGATGCCCCTTTCAGGACAATAGTCAGCGAAAAAGGAGCCTGGCAGCAGCATATTAGTCGTTTTTTGCTGAAGCACCAAAGAAATTGGAAATTTTAGACCCTATTGCGACACAAAGTTCAATGACTGTTGCCAACACATTAGAAAGAGAGCGACAAATTGGTTATGCCTTTTCAATAGACGTAGAAGACCTGTTCTATTCAGTACCCCACAAGGATCTGTTTATTGCAGTACGCGAGTGTATTGAAGTCAATGGTACGATTGCTTTTCAGAACGCCACTGGGTTGAATGTCGATAATTTTATGTATCTTTTAGAATTTTATATCAATGCAACTTTTATCGAATTTGACAACCGACGGTTCATACAGCGCCAGGGAATTTGCATAGGGTCATGTGCCGCGCCAGTTTTATGTAACATTTTTGTAGCATCTATTGACACTGCTCTAGCACGATTAACTGACGACGGCACAGTCCTAAAGATTTTTAGTTATGTCGACGATTTTTTGGTGATTCTAAGAAAAGGCATTCCATCCCGGTATGAAGACATCGCGATGGACACTTTACAAATCTTTGGACAACATGGCAAAGGGCTCAAATTCACATACGAGCTACCTAAAGAGAATAGCTTACAATTCTTGGACCTCTACATCAAGCACGGTGAACGATGTGTGTGCTGGAGCTATCGTCCGAGAGCTAAGAAAGATTTTTTTATCGTTTGATTCGGCCCAGTCGAAAACTGTGAAGAGGACAATTGCGAACCTCTCGCTTGAATCAGCACTTATCAAGTCTTGCCCTCACATGATGCAAGCAAGCTTTAAGGGTGAGGTAGCCAGACTGCGAAAAGCAGGGTTCCCTGACCACGTCCTAACAGCTGTGACGGAGTCACTGTTGCAGAAATTCAAGGGGAGACCAAAGAAGCCGCGGAGACGAGAACGCAGAGACGCCAATCCTGTGGTTATACCCTACATGCATGGGGTCACCCACAATCTGAAAAGGGTTGGCAACAAGTACGGTGTCCCAATCGTCTTCTCGGCCCCGCATAAGCTAGCGAAAGTGTGCCCCAAGGTCTGCAGCAAACAGGTGATTCCCGGCTGTGGAACGAAACACGCCAAACCGTACGTGCGGTGTGCCACGGGTGTGGTCTACGAGATCCCCCTTTCATGTGGCAAGGTTTACGTTGGTCAGACCGGGCGCTGCATAAACCAGCGCGCCAAGGAACATGAACGGTCGCTAAGCGATGAGTCAGCGTCGTTCCAGAATCTGCCCGCCCATTGCAGCGCTTGCAGAAACTGTGAACCACGGCTTGAGAAAATAAAAATCCTAAGCAGAAGTAAAACTATCAGAAGCGTATTTCATCACACAGAAAGGCGACATGTGCGTCAGCACCACATCTGTATCATTGCATGCTAGTGAATTTGAGGTACTAAACAAAAAGTGATAGTTTGCACCAATCCCACCCCATCCACTGTTCCTCATGAATGCGCATGCGTTCCTTGTCTTTTATTGCTATAAAATGCTATGCGGTTGTTTCAATAAAAATAGTTGGAGTCAGCGCCCGTCCTGTCATGTTCTTTTCTTCTTGTCCTCGTGTAATGTAGCGCTACAATTTTTAAATAAGAATGTATCACCAACTAGCCCCGCAACGTGTTTTAAGTCACCTCTGATCCACTAAAAATAAAGGCAACAGTTAGCCCAACAAACAGGTATGTGCCACAGGAATCTGTGCAGCCTATCAAAAAACCATCATCATTATAAACGCGTATGTGTCACATAAACTGGGTAAGTCCCACTACGCACAACTTCCCCTTAGAAGAAAGAAAGCAACAGCCCAACAAATGGCGTGTGCGTTACCATAGTCGCACCACTGTGATGTGATACTTAGCGGTTATAAAATGTGGTGGATATACTGCCCCCTCAAAGCTGAACAAAGACTGTTTAGCTAAGAGCAGTGATACAAAATATCTAAGGGACTTGCAAAACAGAAATGCGATAGCCTGATTAAAGGAAGGCCACTAGTTTGCTGTTTCATCAGCGTCCGGGAATTGGAGCTGATTACCCTTTATTTGTGCGTGTGTGAAGATTACAGAGTTTGTTTTCGTAGCATTATCACCACCTCCCCCCATTCCTGTTGTCTTTACTTGTGCTGCGAATTACGCCCCTCTAGCCAGAGTGCACTTTTTCGCCTGATTACACGTGATTTTTTTTGCCTTATTTTTACCATAGTGGACTATAGTAAACAATAGAATTCCTTAGGAAAGTGAGGAAATATGTTTGAAGTGTTCACATTGAATAGCTGAGCTTTCGAGTCTAAATATGAGGCCGCAGTTATTTAGTAAGTAAACCCATGCGAATGCAATAACAAATGGCGCTACAGAAAACAACCGTTCCCCAAAGTGACAAACGCATGCCACTTAATAAAATGTCAAATGAACAATATTCTATTCACTTTACAGTAATGACGTATTGAAACGCCGGAATGGTCATTATTGCTGCTTCAGTTCATGAGCAGTGAATATGAAGGTATTGAGTGTCGATAACATGGCTCAAGATGCTGCTCGAGTAGCTGAGTTATCAGCTCGAGTAAGTTTGCCCGCTGGTTTGATTCCAAGTGTGATATCTTCACAACGCCACCGCTTACAGATCCAGAAAAATGCACTGCTATTTCATATATGGTAATTCAATGTTCTTGCTTCGTGGGAAAGGAGGCACCAGGACCCATCTATTGTGAAAATCCGGAATAAACCTTCTTTTTTATTAACGAGTGTGTGTCGTGTTCTACGCCGAAGAGCACTGGTGGGCCTCCGAACGTGGCAGAGCCCCGAGGTATGTATGTGCACGCTGGGAAGCTAGTGATTGTCCATAGTACCCAAATAGGAGCTAGACCGGGTAGAATCCGCTTGAAGCTGGTTTTCTCGATAAACAAGTTTGACTTTGCCAGGATTCAAATAAATGTTTCCTTTACGATCTCTATAGCTAGGACAAGCAGGTGTTCCCAAGGTGGAACCATTTGGCGATAATCTCTCTCACTATAATTATCTCGTGCTCCACGTACGGAAACGCAACGCAAGACTCAAACCAAACCCCCCAGGAATACACTTGAATGCAACCAGGCGTCGAGCCTAATCCGGCCAATTTGAGGCCCTCTGTGCGATTGGGCACCACTAGAATCAGCAAGAAGCGTGAGACAATATCTTTCGACGGGAACAAAAGGCAACGTACCCGCTCTGTATATAGACCTCTGGGTGCTTGCGCACCCCCCCCCCCCCCCCCTTCCATGTGGTCGAGCAATTTTAGCCGCTGTTATTTCCAGCTCAGTGAAATATCCACACAGACCGATTACTCAGTGCCATCTGATAATAAATGACGCCATCGACCATCGCCACAACGACACAAAACCCTCAAAAAAGGAGCCCCGCATCATTTCTTAACGCGAGAGTACAGCGCGAGCCACAGGGGCAAATTGGAGCAAGGAAGCGACACCTGGATCTCTCCTTCCATCCGGAGATAAATTGTGCGGCTTACCATTCACAGGTACACACGTGGATGAGCCCCGGAACTTCTGTGTTGCGGTCGCGTCCCGCTATTGAGCAAAGGCGGATAGGATTCCAGGCCGACATGTTTCCAACCGTGAAACACCGACGTAGCTTCACGGAGCCGTATGTATATGCGTAAGCGACAGGGAGTGTCAGATCCTTTGGGTGACGACCGCCTCGGTGGTGCCGAACGTCACGGTTTCGACCCGGCCTGGGCAGTGGCCTTTCGATGACGTCGAAAATGTAGAGGCCCGTGGGCCGAGCGATGTCAGTGCACGTACAACGACACCAGATAAACGAAATTGCTGGAGCTAACCACTATGGCGCGCCTCATACTAAAATGGTAGTTTTGGCACGTGAAACCCCACGAGCTAATCGCATCTCTCAGGACTCTTATTAAACTTTCACCATCCATCCATGGCGTTCAGGACCTCATTTCTCAGGAATTCCGGTGTTGGCATCGGCGTCGGTGTCGTCGGTTGTGAGCGAAAAGTCATAATTGTGTCCATGACCGAAAGATCGAGAAAGCTGCAAATATAACAAACAACAAAAATATTCGGTTTGAGTTAGAGTTGAACCCAAGCCATCTGCGTGACACGTAGGTGTCCTACCGCAGAGCCAGGTTTTTGTTTGAAACTTGTACGGTAAAAAATAAAAAAAATAAATAAATAAACGTATAATTTTCATCTAGTGCAAGGAGTGTCCTTGCACTAGATGCATATATAATAGAGCAGAAGCGGAGAATCGCGCAAGGCTTCAAAGCATCTGAATGGCACAACGATTAGATGTTTTAAAGGTGCACTGATTACAAAGCGCTCACATACTTAATCATCATCAGCTGCAAAAGCATCAACAAAGAGACCAGCTGCGTTCGTTCACGTGTTCCCTTACGGACGCACAGGGGGCCCTTCGCTGATTCACTAAAGGAGGAATTGTGGGGTAGTGGGCACTTAACAACTGTAACTTACAGCAGACATTCTAGTATAGTTTACAACAGCCAATGTTAGGTACACTGACTTTCGTTTCTTCGCGGCACGGTTGAGGCATGCACAGAGAACCAAAGCCAGGTTAGCAATTTAGAGGGCGATGCGCACGGGGCCCGATTACGCTATCGAGTTCTACTCTTGAAGGCTCTACTCTTGAAGGTTCTACTCTTGAAATAATAATAATATTATTATTATAATAATTATTATAATAATAATAATTATTATTATTATAATAATAATAATTATTATTATTATAATAATAATAATAATTATTATTATTATTATTATTATTATTATTATTATTATTATTATCATTATTATCATCATCATCATCATCACGTTAAGTCCCGAAATTCTCAAAAAGTGATGAGTGAAAATAGAAATCACATTATATAGTAAGACGCTCGAAAACAACGAATTACCACCAAATACGAAGTTTGTTATCAAATTTAATTCAGAGGCACAGTCTGCTTGCATGTTGTATTGTCTTAGACTGCCTCTAAATCGACTACTAAAGCTGAAGCGAGAGAGGTAATCAAAGCAAAAAAAATCCCAGAATGGGATTTGAAGGGGAAAAAGGTACGCTTCAGTATTATGAGCAGAGTTTTGACGCTCGCCTGAGTCAGAGGCTTCCGAGAAGAATGGATCACCCACTCGTGAGCCCATTATTTCGGCGCACGGTGGTATACAAGTAGCGCTGGTCGATTCTTTTTAGAAAAAAAAACTGCGAATAATGAAACAAGATCGTGCTTGGATTAGGTCAGTGCCTGGTGCCTGGTTGAAAAGGTGGTATGACTTCTTTTGAAAGCTTACCGTGTTTCTCACAACATACGGGGCCCGAGCTGAATTTGTCAATGATGGTGCCGGGAAGGCTCTGTCCTGACCATTTTTATCGATTCAAATATTTATTTGTTCTAGACTTGCTTTAAATAAAAGTGTAATACATGAAGTACACAGCGGGTGACAGGCGTCTAATATATTCAACATGTAATTTTATAGAAGGCGTGAAAAGTTAAGGGACCACTAGGCATGCGAAAACATTAAATTTCTCAGAAATTTGCGACTGTTCTCGGTCTAACTGCAGATTGTAGGTTGTTAGTGCGTTTAAGAACACGCTGTGATCTTTATTTTGAAGGTGCCTGGTGAAGTAGCGGGGATATTCAGCTTCTTCTTGGGTCTCGCAGGCCCCAACGTTTCACGCTGACTCTACGTCTTCTTTAATACTTGTTGGTTATTAAAAAAGAACAAACACAAAGAAGGTCCCCACTCGTCATTTCTGTTATTTGAATAAACTTTTTCTGCGGCACACAATTCTGAAAACGATATGTCGTAATGCCCAGATAATGGTGTCTAAGTGGATGTCCTGGCCAGAACATAAGAAGAGACGGTAAGATGCAACATTGCAGACTTTTTTTTATGTTTGACTAGAACTATACGCCTTGGTACCAAAGCGACGAAGACAACGTGAATCACGGTGTCCGCTAAAAAATTTAGCTTCGCGAGCAGTGAGAAACACGCTTGATGGATATTGCCGAACGTAGAGAACGTCTGGATTCACACGGGAAGTTTAAAATGTGTTTCGGTACTATACTGCTCTCTGACACGTGTTTTCGTTCATCCGTAAATATGGGAATGTCTTCCAGCACAAGTGAACGTGTACTTTCTGATATAACTGCGAACAAGCATCTGTGCCAGCAAACCAAGTGACGTTTTCTAAGTTCCGTGACGTGTACTCTTGGCTTAAAATAACGTTTTGTTGGCCGAGTTGGTACACTTTCATACTGGATATTTTAAGGCGCGAAAAAACACAATCGCAAGAAAGGACACGCGACAGAGCGCCACTAACAAACGGGGGGGGGGGGGGGGGGCAACTCAAGCTATGTTAGGGAGACCTTACAGAGATTCGCTGGTGTTATTGTGTTAAATATTTGGCCTTTTCATATGCAAACACATTGGTGCATATGACCCTCGGCAAATCTGGAAAGCTGGCACTCTTGATCAATATTTCAATCATATTGCTCTTTCCTATGTATAGGGCATCCTCGAGTCACATAATAGTAATTTTAAGCACTAAGTAACTGTAATACACGTAGCACAGCAATATTGATTGATTGACACACGGGGCGTTTGCACACCTGGAATTGCAAATGTTTGTCTAAATCTGTGGGCATTGGTGAACATGTTTCAGCTCAAGCACAGTGACCAATTGTAGCCGAAAAGAAGTTTTTTCATACAGGCCACGTAACTTTACATTTATAAGTGCAGGAAATGGAGAAAGTACGCTCCTTCAGTAAACGTTACCATGTTTAGAGTGTATGACACTGGTATGATCTGCCCAGAAAAAAACTTGAAAAATGCCTTCGATTTAAAGTCGATGGATCGTCGTATAACGAAGTGTTACGAGGCTGTAAATAAAGTAGTAGAAAAACAAAGGTTTATTTGCGCAAAATGCCTCTAAAACAGGGCCAACTTCGTGTGGTCGGTGCCCTATTCCGAGGCACCGCTGGGCTTTGCCATCCTTTCGGCCCCACCTCAATCTAGCGTTATCCTGTTCTTGCACTTCGGTGTGCTCCCACACCACGGTCTTTCTCTGCTGTGGGTAGTACGCATGTAATCTTCGGATGTTTGTTACATGTGTCCGTTTGGACACACACACACATATATACAACGCCGCAGAATCCACAGCTGAAAGATTCTTGTGTATTAACTGGGATTGATTATTTCGTAACTGGGATCGATGGGTTTCGGGTCCTCCACGATGTTGCCGTCGGCAGCTCGGTAATTAGTGAAACCTCGAGCCACCTCATCTGCATAGAGCTTGGCGCCGACCTTTCCCTTCTGATAATTTCTACACGCGGCCTGAGAGTCTGTGATAATTGTCAGCGGAGGGTTGCGCTTTGCCTTATAGCTCAGACAATGGCTATCTCTTCTGTTTCTATAATCGTTGCTGGAGAAATCGAAGCATAGGCCGTGATTTCACCGCTTCTGTTTACGACAACCCCCACCATACATTTTGCATTGGCCCAGTATGGTGAACTACCCGTGAAGCTTCCAGTGTCCAATAACTTTGTTATTTTTTCTAAGTATTCCACTCTGGCTTATCTCCTCCCTGTGTGGAGGCCTGATGCCAGATCCATGCATTGTCAAAACCCCATACAAACTTCTGATCTGACAGGGTAGCTCTTTGGTGCTTTGGCAGGGTAGCTCTTTGGTGTTCGTATGCATTCGGTAAGGTCGCCTGTGCAAGGAAGAGCCGTGATGGCTGGCGTTTGCGCCAAACAGCTCCTCGGTGCTATGAGTTGGGCCTCAGTCAGTTCATGAAATATATTGTGGATGCCAAGGGATAGAAGCAACTTCTCATTTGGAGTTGAGCTTAGCAAATAGAGGGCTGTCTTATATTTCATCCTTGCTATTTGGTCACCCTATATTTTCCTCCGTATTCGTGGGGAGGTAGCGAATACATTACTCTGCTGATGACCAGGCTTTTAACGAGTCTGAGTGTATCTTGCTCCCCCATCCCTGTACAATTATGAGTCACACAGGCTATCGTCCGATTAATCTGTTATCGTCATTTGTAACGCTTTCAGAAAATACATTAACGTCTTCCATTAAAACTAGTTTTGCTAGCAAGTGTAAAAAAAGGTGCGTCCAAGGGACATCCTATGTAAACGCCTCAGATAAAAGTTGGTGGCCCGTCGTTGATAGGATGCCCCTCGTGAGTTTCTACTTACCCTAAGATCTATTAGAAAAATTCCAATTCAAAGGTAGTAGGTGTCTGTATTGACGGTCGACAGACACTCATTAGATTTTGAGTAATGTTTTATTATTAAGCAGCACATAAACAATATTATTAACGCAGCAAGCTTCACTACTTCTTCGATGCACTGTCTGGAACTCGATTTCGGCCCCTATATTACGGAGCATAGCCTAATGCCTGAAATGCTAGCGCTGCGCTAAAGCCAGAATCCATCATGGTCGGGCTCGAAGAAAAACGGGAAAGAATTAGCGAACAGCCGAGACCGGGGAGCCGGAACAACTGTCAAGCAGTCGCCACATCTCGACGGCTCTGCGCGTTCTCGGAGCTTTGTGTCTGTACCGCCTACGTGTGTTTGTATAGGGCTTGCTGTCGTGTTGTGATGCCAAAAACCGTCGCACGTCGCCTGGGTTCCTATGTAGGAGGTCTGTTCCCACTACAGCAGCCGCCGTGATGATAGAAAATATATCCGGGTTGTCATAACAAACTTATCAACGGCAAATGGGTAATCGTGTCCGAATTCCATTCTGCAGTAGCCCCCGTTATTTCCCGATTTCTTCTTAACTTTCAGAGTTCAGCTCTTCTCGCCGTGTCCATTTCTGCAGACTTCCTATACGACTCACTCTGTCTTGTTCTTATCTACGTCACCACAGTTTTCTTAGACATCACAATCTTCTGTCTGATTTCAGTGACACAGAGAAACTTCAGATGGTTGAGGGAAGCAAGGTGTGAGAGCGGTCTAGTTGGTACTTCGTAATGTTAACACTTTAGCGCAAAAGCCACACAGCGGACACGAAACGACGAGTTCTCGTCGTCCTCTTGTCCGCTGTGTAGTTCTCGCGCTTCAGTTTTAACATTATGGTTGAGGGAGTTCGCTCATTTTTAGCACGACTGAGACTAGTTGGAAGCAATCAAACAACACATTATCATTGT
>JALIZH010008799.1:0-36001 GCA_030522465.1 Rhipicephalus appendiculatus | reverse complement strand
ACCAGCGCTCGGCGCAATCATTCCACGTGTCGTTCGTGAAAGGCTAACCTCGGCCTACTGCAGATTAAGTGAAGCATGATGTAAGGACCTATCGCAGCTTTGATATATAGAAAAAGCGGGCTCTAGTAGTTATTGTGGTGCATTGAAGTTCAACCAAATTTAGCGGCGAAACCAAATCACAGATGAGCGTGACAAGTAGACAACAAGAATCACGTCACTGTTCACGACAACAATTACAGAGGTCTAGTCCATCTGTATTCGCTAACGTATGTGCGCCGTCCGTGCTATAACTGCAAGAGCAGCCCGCAAACCCACACAACGAAGTCGCCTGGTGGTTGATGTAACGAAGCTCACTCATTCTGGACGTCTCAGAAGAATACGGCTGTTACGCTGTTCCGCGTTTCGGTTTCGCTGCATAATTTCGTTGCAGTTTATTACTTCGCACTTAATATTAGACTCCGCTTTTTCGAAATCTCAAAGGTGCACTGGGTTTTCGCACGAAGGACTTCATTTATCGCATTTCACATAACCACCTAACCCCAATAATGAAAAAGTTAATATAACGCTTATGTACTGATTTTCGAGGATTTTGGACATACTTCTTGAAACACCAGGTACATATTGTCACGTGGTCGTGACGTCGACGAAGAAAGCAGGCGACGTGTCCAAAATGAAACTGTTTATTAGGCCGAACTTGTGGCCGGTAAACAGAAAGTAGAATTACAGCAATACACGCTGGCACTGATAGCGGCGAACAGAGCGTCGGCCGGCGATCAACTGAACATCGTTGGAGCGCGCCGGCTTTTATGCATCACGCGTCGAACATTCTAGGCTTATCACTGGTCATCGCGCAAGCTCAGGAATAATCTCGAGTGGTCGCGTCTTGCGCGCAATCTTAACAAAACGATCTACAATAATCGCGAAGGCTCTAGAACAATAAGGCGCGGTTTGAGCTGAGCTTTGCTGACGGTCTTTGTGGGCGAAAACCGAATACAACAAAAGTGAACATAAGATTAGCGCGTGGCAATGCCCCCCCTCTGAAAAGGCATCGTCCCGATGCTTAAAACAGAACACGGGGGAAAATGCATGCAACAATAAATCACAACAATAAACAAAGAAAGTACAATAATTAAGCAATAAGTGCAGTCCTCTGGTTTGCTAACGCGCGTAATACGGCTTGAGGCGCACGACATGGACGACTTCAGGTCGCGCACGGCACCGTTGAGAGTTCGTTATGCCGTCCGGGACGACCTCGTAGTCCAGACCACCGAGACGTCGAAGCACCTTGTACGGCCCGAAGTATCGCCGAAGCAGTTTTTCACTAAGTCCACGTCGGCGTATCGGTGTCCACACCCAAACGCGGTCGCCGGCCTGGTATTCCACGAAGCGTCGTCGAAGATTGTAACGGCGGCTGTCGGTCGTCTGCTGATTCTTGATCCGCAGGCGGGCGAGCTGTCGTGCTTCTTCGGCGCGCTGTAGGTAGGCGGTCACGTCGATGTTTTCCTCGTCGGTGACGTTCGGTAACATGGCGTCGAGCGTCGTTGCCGGGCTCCGTCCGTAGACCAACTTGTATGGCGTCATCTGCGTCGTTTCTTGTACGGCCGTGTTGTATGCGAAGGTCACGTACGGAAGGATGGCGTCCCACGTCTTGTGTTCGACGTCAACGTACATGGCCAGCATGTCGGCGATGGTCTTATTTAGACGCTCGGTCAGGCCGTTGGTCTGTGGGTGGTAGGCGGTGGTCCGGCGGTGACTTGTTTGGCTGTACCTTAGGATCGCCTGAGTTAGGTCCGCGGTAAAAGCCGTACCTCTGTCGGTAATGAGGACCTCTGGGGCGCCATGACGCAGTACGATGTTCTCGACGAAGAACTTTGCTACCTCGGCGGCACTGCCCTTGGGCAGGGCCCTTGTCTCGGCGTAGCGGGTGAGGTAGTCAGTAGCTACGACGATCCACTTGTTTCCGGAATTCGACGTCGGGAACGGCCCCGGTAAGTCCATGCCGATTTGCTGGAACGGCCGGCGAGGTGGCTCGATGGGTTGCAGAAGTCCGGCCGGCCTAGTCGGTGGTGTCTTCCGTCGCTGACAATCTCGGCAAGTCCTCACGTAGTGGGTGACGTCGGCAGTGAGGCGAGGCCAGTAGTACTTTTCTTGTATCCTTGCCAGCGTACGGGAAAATCCAAGGTGTCCAGCCGTCGGGTCGTCATGCAAAGCATGCAGAACTTCTGGTCGTTATGCCGAAGGTACTACGAGGAGGGAGTCGGCCCGAAGTGGCGAGAAGTTTTTCTTTAGGAGAACGCCGTTGCGCATGAAAAACGACTCCAGTCCTCGTCTGAATACCTTTGGAGCCACGGTGGCTTTGCCCTCGAGGTATTCCATAAGGCCCTTGAGTTCCGGATCGGCGCGCTGTCGCTCGGCGAAGTCGTCCGCACTTATGGTTCCCAGGAAGCCGTCATCATTCTGGTCGTCCAGCGGCGGTGGGTCGACGGGGGGCACGAGACAGGCAGTCGGCGTCAGAGTGTTTTCTTCCGGACTTGTAAACGACGGTAACGTCGAATTCTTGAAGTCTCAGACTCCACCGTGCGAGGCGACCAGAAGGGTCCTTCAAGCTAGCTAGCCAACACAAGGCGTGGTGGTCGCTCACAACTTTGAAGGGCCTGCCGTAAAGGTAGGGGCGAAACTTTGATGTAGCCCAGATGATGGCAAGTCACTCCTTTTCTGCTGTGGAGTAGTTGGCCTCTGCCTTTGATAGCGACCGGCTAGCATAACTGATAACCCTTTCCAGTCCGTCCGTCCTCTGCACAAGGACGGCGCCGAGTCCTACGCTGCTCGCGTCGGTGTGCACTTCTGTTTCGGCGTGTTCGTCGAAATGCGCAAGTAACGGAGGCATTTGCAGGCGTCGTTTTAGTTCTTGAAATGCTTCCTCCTGCGGCGTTTCCCACTTGAACTCGACGTCGGTCCTGGTGAGGTTAGTGAGAGGCTCGGCGATGCGGGCGAAGTTTTTAACGAACCGCCTGTAATAGGCACACAAGCCGAGAAATCGACGCACGGCCTTCTTGTCGGTGGGTGGCGGGAAAGCAGTGATGGCGGTTGTCTTTTGCGGGTCGGGGCGTACTCCGGATTTGCTTATCACGTGGCCCAAGAACAAAAGTTCTTCGTACGCGAAGCGGCACTTCTCTGGCTTGAGAGTGAGTCCAGACGTCTTGATTGCCTGAAGTACAGCTTCAAGGCGCCGCAGGTGTTCATCGAAGTTCGAGGAAAACACAACGACGTCGTCCAAGTACACAAGGCAAGTCTGCCACTTCAAGCCAGCCAGTACAGTATCCATAACGCGTTGGAAGGTCGCGGGGGCCGAGCAAAGACCAAAAGGCATGACCTTAAACTCGAACAGGCCGTCTGGTGTTATAAAGGCAGTCTTTTCTCGGTCTCTCTCGTCGACTTCGATTTGCCAGTAGCCCGTCTTCAGGTCCATCGGCGAAAAGTACTTCGCGTTGTGGAGTCGATCCAGGGCGTCGTCTATCCGTGGGAGGGGGTACACGTCCTTCTTCGTGATCTTGTTCAGGCGACGATAGTCGACGCAGAAACGTAGCGTCCCGTCCTTCTTCTTCACCAACACCACGGGAGACGCCCAGGAACTCTTGGACGGCTGGATTATGTCGTCGCGTAGCATTTCGTCGACTTGCTTCTTTACGGCTTCGCGTTCTCGCGTCGAAATTCGATACGGGCTCTGACGGACTGGTCGGGCACTTTCTTCAGTTATGATACGATGTTTGGCGACTGGGGTCTGTCGAATCCTTGACGACGATGAGAAGCAGTCCTTGAATTGCAGGAGCAGATTT
Organism: Rhipicephalus appendiculatus; assembly: GCA_030522465.1. Taxonomy (NCBI): domain Eukaryota; kingdom Metazoa; phylum Arthropoda; class Arachnida; order Ixodida; family Ixodidae; genus Rhipicephalus; species Rhipicephalus appendiculatus. The sequence continues at coordinate 32,165 of JALIZH010008799.1, read as the reverse complement.
TTGAGCTTGTCTTGCTTCTGCTTTGGGAGGGTGGGGTTGACGTCGAAATCTGTTTCGGGACCTCGATTCGTGGAAGAATGTTCGGCAGTATCGGAGAGGGCGAAAGCATTGCTGGTGTCCACGAATTTCTCGATGTAGGCGACCGTCGTACCAATGTTGAGCTGCCTATATTCGTGGCTGAAGTTTGTCAGTAGTACCTTTGCTTTGCCGTCGCGCAACTCGGCGATGCCTCTTGCGACGCAAATCTAACGGTTCACCAGCAGGTGCTGATCGCCCTCGACGACGCCTTCAAGGTTAGCGGGTATTTCGGTGCCGACGGAAATGACGACGCTGGAAAGAGGCGGAACGGTGACCTGCTCTTCTATTACATTCAAGGCATGATTCTCCGGCGACGTGTGGGGCGGCAACGCCTTTTCTGAAGTCAGTGTTATCGACTCAGACCTCAGGTCGATGACGGCGCCGTGTTGACTTAGGAAGTCCATCCCCAGTATCACATCCCTGGAGCAGTGCTGCAGAATTAGAAAGCTGGCGGGATAAGTCCGGTTATTGATGGTGACTCTTGCGGTGCAGATACCGGCCGGTGTTATCAGATGACCCCCCAGCGGTCCTGATTTCAGGGCCTTGCCAAGCAGTCTTTACTTTCTTCAACTTCGTCGCGAAAGACCCACTGACGACGGAATAGTCGGCTCCAGTGTCGACGAGAGCGGTGGCGTTGTGGCCGTCGAATATTACGTCGAGGTCGCTGGTTCGTCGTCGTGCGTTGCGGTTGGGTCGCGGCGTCGGATCACGGCTGCGTCGAAATGTTGTGGTGCTTCCATGCTGCGTCGTCAGGTTTTCTTCGGTCCGCGAGGTTTCGTCGGTAGGGCTTCGTCTGCTTGGCGTCGTGTTGCACAGGTCTCGTCGCGTTGTCGTCGTCGGCGGCCGCGGAGGATCTTCGGCACTTCGTCGAACAGCAACCGCACCTCCATCGGTTGCTGCCCTTAGTTTCCCGGGTACGGGGTAGGTGACCGGCCCCGGTTTGGGCCAGTGTACTGCCGGCGGTGCGGTGACATGTAGCGGCCGGGCGACGGTGAGCGGGAAGGTCGTCGGGGCGTCCACTGAGCTCCTTCGAGGTAGTCGGCGATGTCTTGCGGTCGTTCACCCCGCTGGGGACGAGGCGCGTTGACGGCGAAACCGCGTAGGCCCATCTGTCGGTACTGGCAGCGGCGGTACGTGTGCCCGGCTTCACCGCAGTGGTAGCATAGCGTGCGGTGGTCTGGGGCGCGCCAAACGTCGGTTTTCCTAGGTGTGTAGCGCTGGCCGCCGGGAGGACGGTAGGGCGTCGGTGGCGGTGGCGGCGGCGTCTGGCGACGGAAGTGCTGCGGGGCGGCATCTTGCTGTGGGCGCGGAGGGGGGGACGTGACGGCGGGCAGCAGCAGCGTAGGTCATGGCTTGTGGTTGCGGTGGGGCTGGCTGAGGGACGCCCAGGGATTGGTGGATCTCATGGCGCACGACGTCAGCAATGGAATCCACTTGAGGCTGCGATGGAGGCAAGAATTTTCGCAGCTCTTCCTGCACGATCGCTCTGATCGTTTCGCGAAGGTCGGCGGAGCAGAGCCCTTGGATATCGGTGAACTGTGGCGTCGAACGGCGATTGTACTGCCGGTTGCGCATGTCCAGGGTCTTCTCGATTGTCGCGCTTCCGAGACAAATTCGCGAACACTGTTCGGAGGGTTCCGCATCAGTCCCGCAAAAAGCTCCTGTTTAACTCCTCGCATGAGCAGCCGAACTTTCTTGTCTTCAGACATTTCGGGGTCCGCGTGGCGGAAGAGTCTAGTCATTTCTTCCGTGAAGAGCATGACGCTTTCGTTAGGGAGCTGGACGCGGGTTTCAAGCAGAGTTTCGGCTCTCTCTTTGCGGACGACGGTAGCGAAGATAGCCAGGAACTTGGTTCGAAAAACGTCCCATGATGTTAGGGTCGACTCTTGGTTGTCGAACCACGTTCTAGCGGCGTCTTCTAAGGCGAAGTACGCGTGCCTCAGCTTGTCTTCATTGCTCCAATGGTTGAAGACAGCAACCCGGTCATATTCTTCGAGCCAGCTTTCCGGGTCCTCGCACGATGACCCCCGAAATTTCGGCGGCTCCCTGGGCTGCTGAAGCAGGAAGGGTGTAGGCTGCGCAGGTGTTGTCATCGTGCCTGAGGTCGAGGTCATTGTCTTGGTTGTCCTGGTATTTTCCGGCAGGTGCCCGTGCTCTGGCTGTAGTCCCTGTTGCCTGCGGCTGGTGCGACGGACAGGGTTATCCTTTACGTCGTCTTCTTCGCGGCTTGGGCTTCGGTCAGCGCCTCGCGGGGGCGTCCGGAGCATGGATGAAGCAGCACCTCCACCAGATGTCACGTGGTCGTGACGTCGACGAAGGCAGCAGGCGACGTGTCCAAAATGAAACTGTTTATTAGGCCGAACTTGTGGCCGGTAAACAGAAAGTAGAATTACAGCAATACACGCTGGCACTGATAGCGGCGAACAGAGCGTCGGCCGGCGATCAACTGAACATCGTTGGAGCGCGCCGGCTTTTATGCATCACGCGTCGAACATTCTAGGCTTATCACTGGTCATCGCGCAAGCTCAGGAATAATCTCGAGTGGTCGCGTCTTGCGCGCAATCTTAACAAAACGATCTACAATAATCGTGAAGGTTCTAGAACAATAAGGCGCGGTTTGAGCTGAGCTTTGCTGACGGTCTTTGTGGGCGAAAACCGAATACAACAAAAGTGAACATAAGAATAGCGCGTGGCAATATATGGACCGACCGGCCTTTATCAGACTTACAAGTTTAGTACACATTTTGCCGCATAAACGCTCCTTCCACACCCCTGGGGAGATGGAAAAAGGGAGATGGAGATAGAGAGAAAGCCAGGATTCGAAAATGGCTAGAAGGTTGAATCAGATCGGGACAGTACTTTCGGTGTGTACTCACTTCGCTGCCCACAATAGGTCAAATTGCACCGCTAAGTTTTGGTTGAAGCGGTCAACTCTAAGAAAAGAAAATAATCCTTTGACTCATTTTTGAGAGGTCTGGTTTGCCACGTATGTGACTGTTTTTCATGAAGCACGTCAGCTCTCTCTCTGGGGTTCATTATACTCACTTCATGTGTGACGCACAAGAGAGTTAACGGTCCTTTTTTAAAGAGAATCATATACGTGACAAGTCAGGACTACCCGAAAGGAGTTGCACAGACTCCTTTTTTTTCTTAGAGTGTAGAAAGCACGACGGTCGCCTCGCTGGCTGCGGCGGCCGCGTTTCCTTACGCTAGTGGCGAGTTGTCGCGCCAGGCTTCATGGTAATGCAGGTCGCTTCCAGCTTCATTTCGTGTAACACTGAACTTTTCTAATAACGCATTCACTGCTTCGCTGTGGTGGCCTAACAGGGATTTGTGTGTGTGTGGGGGGGGGGGGGGGGGGCAGCAAACTGGTCGGGCAAGAAATTCCTGAAGCAGAGTCATTTGACGATAGTCTAGAAAGGTATAGAAGGGCTCCTCTAAATCCAGGTACGCGATCCTCGTGCAGCACTGGTTTCAAGGTCGCCCCCAGGAAATTGTGGAAGTGACTGTTGGTTTCCTGCGACGTGGCAAGCGATACAAGCGAAGCTTTTCGGCAGCGTTCATCACACTCCATAGAACAAGTAATGGTTGTTCTTGTGGATATTCTCACTGCTTTCACGTTCACACGCATAAATGTTCATGTACACTTCATTAGAGAACGTCTTGTCTAGACAATGAATTTCTGCACCCGCAACATGGAGTCTCTCCCAGAAAGCTCATCAAGAGAACCTAAATGTACTATCTATCGGCCGGTAAAATTTTTTTAATTGCGTTGAAATTGAGATGACTTTTTATCGTATCGGAGGCAATGAACATGCTTGTGTATCCACGTGTAAACATAACTGAAAAATAGCACGAACCTTCTCTTCTTCTGTAACATGATGGCCATATTGCCTGAAAAGACGCCCTTAATTTTAGTGGCACGTTCGACCTGAGTGGAGCCATGATAGTTAGTTTGATGACGTCGGCGTAGCAGTATTGTGGGAACGCACCAAGTACACTCTGAGGAAAAAGAGTATGTTTTCTTATTGGTGAATCCTGACCTGCCGGGTCTTTGAAGAGATAAGTCAACTCTCTTGTGAGTCCCACGACTCTCCACGAGAGTGTAATGATCCTCAAGGAGAATTCACGTGTCTCTTCAAAGAGAATCGTTTACGTGGTGGCAAGCCAGAACTCCCAAAAGAGTCAAGGAGTCATTTTTTTTTCTCAGAGGGTACTGTGCTAGGCTGCCGTCGATTTCCACGCTTACTAAAGAAAACTGGAAAGACTCTGGTAATAAAGCTGTATCTCACCAATTTAGTGCACTATGCGACTGCTGCCGTAATCGCTTTATATTTAAAGAAGGACGAATTAATCCTGCAAAAGCACACGTGGTTTCAGTTTTTAAGACGAATCTGCCCGGCGGCATCAACTTCATTGTTGACGTCGTGTCGTAGTAGTAATAGCTAGGTGTTACGCAGGTCACGTGACCTGAGGGGTAAGTGTGAGGCCCGGCGCAAAGGGCTGCGCCTAGCCGAAAGTTGCGAGGGAGCGACTTCTCCCGCAGAGAGCTGCGGGAGAAGGTGAGCAGCGTCGTTGAACGCTCGCTCAGGAGGAGAGAAGGAATGAGGGGAGGATAACAAATGGCGCTTGCGGCAAGTATGTCAACCGGAGACGAGTCGACGGTCCTTTATATGGTCACGTGGTCGTGACGTTGCCGAAGGCAGCAGTTCAGGAGGAAACACGTTATATGGGCGAACCTGAGCCCGGGAAACGAAAAGTCGGACTACAAGCAATACGCGCTGTGCACTCACTGATAGCGGCGAAGAGAGCGTCGGCCCTCGATAATCTGATCTGCGGTAAGACGCGTCCGCATTTATACCCGCGTCATCGAACATAGGAGCCTCATCGCTGGTGGCCGTTGTAGATCCAGAAAAAACTGGATTATTCGCGTCCGGCCCGCAGTCTCAACGGAATGATCTTGAACAATCGCGAAGCATCTGAGACATTACGGCGTTGTCTGCGCCGACCGTTGCAACCAGTCCTTGCGGTTCAAATCCGAATACATCAAAATAACAGGCGGGGCGCGATGTCTTGCTCCTTGAATGGGACACACGTACTGCTGCATCGTCTGCTCTCGTGCATGGTATCACTAAAGGTGCGGCCACGGTGGAACGTTGGCAGCACGGCCCTGCATGCCATGCACAGCAGCAGTGCGTGCAACGTTGCTTGCGTCCCACCGTATCAGTGATTGCTATGCGCGTTTTGGTCGAGTGGGAGGGTCAAATGGGCCAAGGAACCATGTCACTTTACCTGGACGTGCTGACATGGGATCCATGACATGGGATCCATGTCACTTTACCTGGACGTGCTGACATGGGATCCATGTCACATTACCTGGACGTGCTGACATGGGATCCATGACATGGGATCCATGTCACTTTACCTGGACGTGCTGGAAGAAGGCTACCGTAGCGTTCAAGCGCAGCCGCAGTTGCGTATATCTGCGCGCGGGATCCATGTCACTTTGCCTGGAGAACAAAGAAATTTCGAAGAAGTGTTTACTGACAACTTCTCCGAAACGTAGGAGTCAGTTCTAATGCTTGGAGAAACAGGTGGTCCGGTGGTTTTCGTGGAGTGGAACTTGCTGGAATTTTTTTCACATTAATAGTCACATCGATGACTGTAAACAAGTACCGACTAAATAAAATACAAGGCGCTTTAAATTTTCATCACGAGAGTAATAAAACAACATGCTCCTTATGTTTAGAGGGCAAGACTTTTCCGAATGTTAAGGTTTATGCACATCACTACAAGAAAGAAATATGGTAATGTTATAGAAAGTTATTAGTTTGCCAGCCTACTTCGCACATTTTTTTATGTTCAGGCAGCTCGAAGATATTGCAAATTAAAAATGTAGGTACTCAAGGTAGCTGATACTCAAGAAGATATTCTGCAGATCTTCTGCGAGGAAAAGGAAAGTGGTCTAAGTTGTTAACGGGGCCTGTATCAGGGAGAGCTATTAAATGAAAGATCATTATGTTGGTTTCACATGCGAAGCATTTTTAACGCGATAGCGTTGAAGAGCTCGTTTCGCAGAAATTCCGGTGTCGGCGTCGGCGTCGGCGTCGTTGGTTGTGAGCGAAGAATCATCATGTTGTCCGTGACCGAAAAATCAACAAAGATGCAAATAAAATAACTAATAAAGTTACACCATCTCCCGCTAAAGGGAACCATGTGTAGATGCGAAGCAGTGGGCGCTAACGCTTACACTGGCCGCGGCGTTGACGCTGGCGTTCATCGCAGCGTTGCGCAGGAGAGAAAACTGGGGAGGCGCAACGCACGCAGTGATGGAGCGGTGTTTCCTACTGGAACATGCCAATCGCTGCTAATGTGCAATGAGAGACAGAACACTCCGACTGGACACAGAGACCCGCAGTCCGCTTTTAGTTAACGCGCACGCTGCGAATTTTTATTGTTCAACAACGCACACGAGAAATCTTCCACCGGCACCACTTTGCAGGTCAAGATCCAGTGCCATATATACGGGGTGGCCAGTGAACGGTTGTGCAGCGCAAGCAGTCGGTTTTTTCAACCAAGAAACTCGCTAGTAGACGCTGCCTGCGTCGGCGTCGCGAGGCGAGATAGGGGGGAGCGCAGGAGAGGAGAGGGGGGGACGCGCATGCGCAGTGGGAGTGTGGACGCCGCGGGCAGGGATGCCTGGAGGAGACAGGGGGGGAGAGTAGGAGAGGAGAGAGGGCGGACGCGCATGCGCAGTGGTAGTGTGGACGCCGCGGGGAGGGATGCTTAGAGGAGAGAGAGGGGGAGAGGAGGTTTTTATTTTTATTTTTTTAAAGGGTTTGCGGGCATGCGCAGTAAGGGTGGCCACACGGCACACCACCACCACCACCGGATTAAGCTTTGCCATAAGATGCTTCACATCTAAAAATCTCTGGGTCCGAATGAGGATCGAACCCGGGCCGTCTGCGTGGCAAGCAGGTGTTCTACCACACAGCCACGCTTCTGCTTGTGATTACATATAAAACAACTACCTCTGCTTAGAATTGCAGTGAAATGCTTTACAAACACAGGCGTTCTGTATACAGGCGTCACAATACAACATGTAATATCGCAGCAATATTGCGTGGTACAAGCGTACATTGCTATCAAGCGTCATAAGATGTGAATATCATAACGACATTATGGTTCAACGCCGTGAACCCATTACAAAAGGCACACACGTTACTGCGCGTATTCCCTTAAGACAACGTAGTGGGCGCATAGCAAGTTCGAAAACATTTCCCGCGAATAATTGCTCGTGGTTTAAAGCATGCTACCCATTACAGAGTTTGCACTAAGAGATTGAAAAACGCTCTAGGGACAGGATATCGCTATCGCGTTCAACTCTTAAAGGCGAAGCTTAATGGTCGCCCAATTTTTTTAGCTTACGAATACCACCTTGAATCTATCTATCTATCTATCTATCTATCTATCTATCTATCTATCTATCTATCTATCTATCTATCTATCTATCTATCTATCTATCTATCTATCTATCTATCTATCTACCTATCCATCTATCTACCTATCTATCTATCTATCTATCTATCTATCTATCTATCTATCTATCTATCTATCTATCTATCTATCTATCTATCTATCTATCTATCTATCTATCTATCTGTCTGTCTGTCCAGCCGTCTACGTCTGGGAACCTTCGTGGTCGCCTCCTTCACTAGGTATAGACCAAAACTGGCATAGGAGGGCACGAAGGTATGATGAACATGACTGTCTGGTCATCACATAAATAACACAAAAATCCTGCCGAGTGCAAAATGAAAGCGGTTCCTTCAGTCACGTGTGGCACACACCCGTATACCACAGGCGGCGGTATTCGGTTTCCTGGGTTGTTTACACCTACCCAGGAACTGCGGCAACATACATCGGTAATTTAAACCCAAGAGCGTGAAGAAAATCTCGCATCAGCAGCGTTGATCTGATGAATGCAAAGAAACATTTGGCAGATAGCACGGCTTGTGGGAATCGGTTTCATACAAAGCAGTCATTGATTAGTTGCCTATGCTGTGTTTTTTGGCTTTAAGCCAAGCGTTACGAGGTGGGTAAGCAGTTTTTTTCTAAGTGCAGTAGGCGTGTGCACATCGTGGACTTACCAGGCTCGTCGACAACACTGCCATTAAACGGGCAACTAATGGTCTGACATGCGTCAGCACTCACGTTTTAGTACAGACTGCAGTATTATTGAAACGAAGTACAGCCTCGGCCACGCCTGTGTAGAGCACGCGAGCAGTCGGTTTTTTGCTCTGCGGGGCGACACCTTGAGGCTGTTTCGAGCTATGATGTGGTGTGTCAGGAATATGCGTGGCCTAGCAGTGAGGCTGACCACGTCAGAGCCCGAAACTGCCTAATGGGGTCGCCCCGAAGTGCAAAAACCGGCTGCTCGCGCGCTCTACACAAACGTGGCCGCGGCTGTACACTTCAGAGTGCGATCATGTGAATATCATATGTAACCTTCCTTAGCGGATATCCCTCGTTTCGAGCAGCGCATGAATATTGGTTGCTGCATCATAGAAATGCAAGTGTACTGTTCATTACACTGCTATAAATACGGAGCCAACACTAGAACCACAACTGACATTGACCCGACATGACGCCTGTATCATAGGATTACGTATGTAATGTTTGTTGCTTTGATATGCAATTAGATAGCTAGCACTGCAACCACAATTGACGTTGCAACGACATTACGACTGAATAGGGCCTTTTCCCGAAGCAGTTTCTTGGCCCTTCGTAACTCTGTGGCAGAATGCCTTACTGCCACGCAGAATAGGTGGGTTCGATGCCTGCTGGGATCCTGATTTCTTAACATTTTTTCTCAACACTCTCGCATTTAAAAGGGTCCTGCAACACTTTTTAAACATGGTCAGAAAACACTGCCGATCGGTAGTCGAGGCTCCCGAGAACACGCGAGCGAAATATTATAGCGCAGTACGCGGCTTGGAATTTACAATAAATTCTCAAAGTAAGCTAAAAATCGCTTTCTCTTCTCTCGACGAATGATGCTACATATTCAAAAAATCGCTGCGTTACAGGCCAAGTACACGGCATTGGCTGATTTAAGCTTGGCGCGCTCGGGAGTTACTGAGGCCGCCGTGGGAGGTCGCGACTGTGCCCACGCGTGCGCGTGCGATCGCACTGAAAAGCCGTGCGTTCGAAGAAAAAAAAAGGAAAAAAGTGCTCGAGGTCACGGGGCGCGCGTGATGTATCGTCTTACCCCGTGCCATCCGGGGTTAGCGCTGTGTGTGTGTGTTGGCGCTGTGTGTTTGTGTGTTGTCTTCTATGTCCCTGTCATGATGCGCTACGTCTTATGAATCATGAATCCCAACCAACTAGCCTGGCAACGTCCCTTAGCATCCCTCCCTGTTTAGATTCCAGTGGTTTCGCCGGGACGAGAGAAGAGAGAAGGTAATTGCAGCGTGCGACAAATCTTTGTAACTCCGCTCGTACTAGACGGATTCTAAAAAATTTTGCGGAGGTCAATTTGTGAGATAATAAGCTCCTTTACAGCATCCATTCCATGGCTATTTGGAAAAAGTGTTGCAGGGCCCCTTTATCAATGTCTGTTCTCGCCGTCCCTCGTTAGATTAAACTGTCAATCACCAGCACGCTGTCCTGACGTCCCTTCACGGGAGGGAGGCGTTGACCCGTCCACCTAAACCTGCTGGTTTCTGTCAGTAATGTTCATTCCTCCTCCTCCCACCTGTGGCACATACCCGCCTACCGCGGCCTGTGGTAAACGAGTATGAGCCGCTCGTGTCTGGACGACGTACGTGACAGAAATTTCATGTTATTATTGCGATAGCAATATTATGGACACCCGGCTGATTTTTACCGTTGCCGTCATGTCCCGGATATGCATATGTATTTATATATATAAAAAAAAGAATACGAAAAATAAATCAGCAGAAAAAAATTCCAAAGCACCTGATCGGGGATTCAAACCAGCGAGCCCTCGCTCCGAAGCCTGCTGCGCTAGCCAACACAGTCATGCATGCAGGCATGCTTGTGGAAGTGATATCGGCGAGCTATTCATATGCACCATTTGCCGCTCGCGGTACGTAGATATAGGAACAGCTTGACCGTGTTTTCTATCACGCAACGCTTTTAGAGTTTTTTCAAATTGAAAACTGCCCTTGAGACGCACACGAAAAAGTGCCCCCCCCCTTGTGTACCACTCATGATGTAGAAGGGAAAAAAAGATCACCGCCCAAGCACTCCGTACAAATGGTTAACCAGCCAAGCTGAAATGTGCGGCCTGGGTGTTTAGCGGTGGGTCCAACCCGACGCTGCACTAAAGCCTTCCACAATTATCGTTGCCATGTTGTGGTCGAACCACAGGCGGTCACAGACGTCGCAGCCGAAGCCAAAGTGCCGCTGGAAAAACTCTCGGCAAAGCGGCAAAAACTCTCCGCAATCATCACGTCGACGCTGTTCTGCCCGCAACGCCGCTTGTTCGGTGCGCCGTTGCTGCAAGCGTTTGACATCGCGAGCTAACTCGGCGGCGTGGTTTGCAGGATCCGCCCGCCCCCGGCGCTTGCATTCCCGTTCACGATTTAGCGCGGCTGGGAAGGCTGCCGGATCGTCGGTACGCAGTTGCTGCCGGCACTTGGTCTCGCGGGCCTGTTCTTGTGTGCGGACTGCAGCATCGGTCCGGCGATTGCGAGCTCTCTCCGTTACCACTGTCGGCACTCTTGTAAAGTTGTCCGCTGTTTGGGAGTTCGTAGGATCCGTGGCTTACCCATGTGGAAGCTCTCAGTCGAAACTGATGCGCGCGCACTCGGCGCCATGGCTGCGACGGGATGGACGACGTCACTCACGGCCGAGCCAATGGCGCGCGAGCTTGGGTACGACGCTCAGAGCGACGTAACTGATAGCACAGCCAATGGAGGCCGCTCGAGACACAGATGCCGAGAGGTTTTTCGTTTCTCCTAGCCATATACAGCTTTCGCTGTAAAAAGAACACCGCGCACACTTGGCGTCAGAGGCCACCGCGTGGCAGGGAGACGCAGAGGGGTCATTTCACGTGCCGCAGTTTAAAAGAAAAAGAAGTGTCAAACGCGTTGAAAAGTCTAACAGTATCATATAACCAATTCTTGGCCAGTATGGGCTATGTTGGAGGCAACAAGAACAAGAAAAGCATCGGCTTCCGCATTGTGGACACTCGCAGCGCGTAATACAAGTTGTCGTAACAACTAGGACAGTTGTTAGTTCACGGTTGTCCTTTGTATGCCTATGCGTCCTTTTCGAGCGTCCTTCTTTGTGCTGCGGCGGCACGCTGCAAGTATTGAGCTGCTTGTCGTTCTTCGTTTGACATTCTAATTTCTTGCTATCGCATTCATTGCTTCGCCCTAGTAGCGAAACTGTGACTTTTTTCATGTCATGACCAGACAGTCATATTTGTAAAACCCCCATATCCTTCAATGCCAATTTTGGTCTACACCAAGTTAAGAAGGTGATCGCGAGAGACCCAGAGAGAGATAGATAGATAGATAGATAGATAGATAGATAGATAGATAGACAGATAGACAGACAGATAGACAGACAGACAGACAGACAGACAGACAGATAGATAGATAGATAGATAGATAGATAGATAGATAGATAGCTAGATAGATAGATAGATAGATAGATAGATAAAAAGAAAGAAAGAAACGCTCAAAGTGTCATGGGTTCACTAAGAAATGCTTCGCATTATAAAAAAACGGGTTCGGAGCAGGAATGAAACAGGCATTCTGCGTAGCGGCCATGTATTCTACCACAGAGCCATGTCAGGTCTTGGAACTGCTATGGAAAAGATACTGTGCAGGTATAATGTCAGCGCAACGCAGTTTATGGTTGCAATGCCAGCGATCTAAATCGATAACAACGTAATAAAGACCGCATATGTACCCCTCTGATGCAGGCGTCATGTCAGGTTTATGTCAATTGTGGCTCGAGTGTCAGCTCTGTTTTCATAACAGTCTAAAAACATTATTTCACTAACGTTGCGATTCGGGCCTGTTGGCTCGCCTGTAGAATGCATAATGTTGCGCGATTGAGACACGGACACAAGAAGAGACATGTAATAAAGAAATGTAGCGCAGACCTACAACAGTTTTATTTCGAGAACTGCGTGTCCTTTTATAGACATGCCACCAACGCACTGCGCATGTATCCAGATTTCACATTACACGTGTGAACTACCACTGAAATACGCTTTATCTTTCATAGGCATGGCAATGGACCGCTCACTGATGCATCTATCTTGTATTATCAACCGTGTCAATTTATTTCTGCTTCTGGCTATTATAGCGTAGTGTTCAAACAGAGGCCTGCACCCGCAATCCCTGCAGTTTATTGCCAACCAGCCACCTGTTTTATTATTGAATTTATCAGCGCGCTCACGTAGTCTATCGTTAACACACTGTGATGACGGCCCTATGGAAAAGCGATCACACGATAAAGGTACGCTGTAAGCTATTCTTTGCATGAAACGTACTTGGTGCGATGCTGCTTATTGCGTATCTTTTTTTCTGCTAGTCTTTTTCGGCAGTCATTTTGCACAGCTTTGACAGTTTGTCGGGGGGCAGCAAAACTGCAATTTAACCTCAGCACGATGGGAATTTTTCTTTAATTTCTGCGATACCGTCTAGATATGTGGAACTACCGTAGTCCTTTGTGCTTCTTCACGAACTGGACGGGCGCCATTGCCACAATTCCTTATGGTTTTCAGACGTTTTTCGGACGCAAAAACTATCATCTCTCTCGGGTATTCGGCATCTGACAGACGTGTACATTGTTAGGCCAAACTAGTTACCAGCAAATGAGGGCAGGATTTTTCCAAAACGTTCTTGACGTACATATTTGCGATTGGCCGCAGATTTAGTCGCGAATGTGCAGAGGTAAATGGAAGGATCGGTTTTTTAGCTCGTGGTTCGCAGCACCAGTATACATGGCTGAACTCCATGTCTAAAAAACCAGATGATGCCTTCACTCGGTCATTCATGAGTTCTTCGCTGGGGTTTTCGATATTTTCCTGTGACGGACAGTACTTTCTGAACTTATAGTTTAAAATTGGATGCATCGTAATTTGAAAGAAACATAAAATCGTCAACGTATCTAAAACATTTGCACACCTTTGTTGTTAGTAGTTCGGTAGCAAGTGTTCTGTCCAGGCGTGATCAAAGACCAAATCACCAATTATCATTGTCACAAGTATAAATCCCATGACCCTATGCATACGCCTTTCTTTTGCAAGAAGAACCGTCTCCCCACCTCATGAACGTAGGTTTTAGAACTTAAGAAGTTGAAGAAAACTTTCGCTTGCAAATCCGGTCGGATTTGGGAAACTTATCACTCCGAAATCGTCGATAGCTTTTTCTGCGCATTTGGGAATATCATCATGGGGTAAGAGTAGTAAAGATTAGTTACGTCAATCAAAATCCCTTGAATATTCTTTTCTGGATGCGAATTTCCTTAGTGCGAGACGTGGTATGGATTCTTTATAAGAAATGGTTCCTTTATGGGTAGGAGCTTAAGTTTTTCTTGTAGAAATAAGGTCATGGGCTTTTGCCAGGCGTCGCGCTTCGAAACTGTAACCCTCAGGGGTGCGTAAATTTTATGCGTTTTTACGCTAAGAAACATATCCAAATGATCATCAATGCTCTTTTCTATACATTGTCGAAGTTTTTGAACGTTTAGTCGCGTACATCCCTTCTCAGCGTCGTTCTTCAATTTTTCCAAGCGAAGTGCCAGTTAAACAGTGCAGAAATTGCCTCTCCTGCTCTGTATTCAAACGTGCCAGTTTTCAAAACTGCGCACCCACCCTCTTTATCGGCTTGCAGTAGTTGCAGGTTATGGTCGCCTAAATATTTACAGAAATATTTGAAGTAGTAGGCTTACATCCTGACAAAATGTGCACCCCTCGAGATATTCAGTGCTGTGCTTCATCGTGGGGGGCGAGACGTGAGACCTGTCGAACGTAGGAGAACAGTCCTGGCGCCGTCCTTTTGTTTTGCACGGCGAACTTAGGTCGAAGGTTCAACACTTTAAGGACATCCTCTGACAGATGAACTTGGTCGATTATGTGGACACGGGAGCTCGGGGGTGAACGACGCCTGGGTACAAGACGATGGAGCTGTTTCCGTTGTACCTGCCACAGAGACTCTGTGGTCCGGTCAACGACGCCAGTGAACTCTCGTTGATCCCAGAAGGCCTTGGATGGAGTCGTCGCTTGGTGTAGTTGAATAGCCAGGAGTTGTCTGTAGCAACGGGCTTGCCGGAGTGCTTCGGACTTCAGCACTTTGCCAAGTCGTCTTCCGTGTCCCGACGATGGCTCAATCCCAACAAAGAGTGTGATTGCATCTTTTGGCAGAATTCTATTCCTTATGCAGAACACCAGGGTCCTAGCTCTGCATACTGCTGCAACAATGTGTGCCACTGTAGCATGTGGATTGCAAGAAACATGGATAAAGTGACCCGATGAACTGGAGATATAAGGTTGCGATCTTGGCCTGCTGGTTTGCCATTAGAATGCATAAAGTTGCTTGACTGAGACACGGACACAAGAAGAGACACGATTAGACACACGTAGCGCAGACTTAAAATAGTTTTATTTCAATAATTGCGTGAACTTTTAAACGCATGCCATCAACACGCTGCGCACGTCCCGAGATTTCACACTACACGTGGGCACTACCACTGAAATACACTATCTCTTTCATAGACAAGGCAATGGACAGTTCGTTGATGCATCTATCTTGTTGTTTAGATATGCGTAGAGCTTAGTGCAGCTATCCACCATGAAATCACCTCGTGATTTCATGGTAGATAGCTGCACTTTGGGATAACGTATGAATGATTTAATGCAGTGTTTTCCTTCTACTTTATTGCAGGAATCGGGATATCATGAAGGCAGCCGTGGCTATTATTTTTATTACCATTTGCGCTTTCTTTTTCTTGGGTGAGTATTAATACCATGTGATTAGAGCATATTTGACCATGCGGGCATTTCTGTCGCGTTGGCTCGGCGGAAGGAATGATAGATTTGTGCACACAACATGCCTCGTGATTTATTTTCATTTTCTTGGAATCACACAAGTCATGTACTACTGTTTGAGCAAGGATAAGTCTCACCTGGCGCTGTGCAGTGCTATGAATATTCAAAATTTCTGGTTTATTCCAGTTAGCATCATGTGTAAGTACTATGCTTGATGCCAGCGGTAACATGCTAAAACGAAGTCATATACATTTTTTCCTGTTGTAGCAGGATAATTGTGTATATTTTATAAAAAAGGTGTGGTAAGGCTGGTACGAACCTTTTTAGGTAAGCGGGGAAAACAATCGAGCAGCCAGAAAATGCTACCAACATGCGCTTGATAGCTTGTATTGATATGTTGTACTGCTGTAGTCACGACAGTCAGCTCTGTTATAACGTCTGCAATGTTAGAAAATCAATTTCAGCGATATAAAATTCTTAGCCTAAAGGTCGTCCTGAAATATAACATAGTTTATTGATAAAACCCGCGACTAGCTATGAAATAAATAGCAAAAGACTGTGTCATTCCACAGCGGCTATATTATAGACTGTTCAGCGTTCGACCTCTGACCCAAGTGGCGGAGGATGTATCGTTTCAACTCACAAGACTGGTAGGAACGCGGTGTTTCCTACAGCGTTTCTTCTGGTGTTTCTTTATATTCTGCGAAACCAGCGAAGAGCACGCGCACTATAATGCTTTAAATACTCGCAAGGAACACTCTGAAAATTTTCATGAAACTCTATTTGCACAGTGGTGGGACGTTGTTGGAAGTTTCACCTTCTGAGGAAACACATCGTAGAGAGAGACATTTATATGCAGTCGTAATGCTTCCGCGCGCAGCATTCTTGTGTGATAGCTACACCTAATGCAAATATCAGGGTTTAACTTTCTTGAGGTTCCAGCTGATTTAGGGATGCGATTCTGTATTCCTTAAAATTGTCATCACAGCACGGGAGGCTACAGCCACGTGCTGGTCTGGTCCTATAATTCTAGATCCTAATGGTAGGTAATCATGGTGGTACAGCCACTACCACGGAGCAAGAATTTTTGAGGAGGAGAAACTGCGCTCGCTCGGGCGTCCTAATAAAGTCACGAAATCGGGCACAGCACTGACGCGCCCTCTGTCGTGAGAGTCCGCTAGCGGAGAAGGAAAAACGCCCGCGCCGCTCTCACCGCGCTCTCCGACGAAGCTCGTCGATTCAAGGCCATTCGGCGCCGATTCGCCGTTCGCGCTTCACGTTCGAATGGGTGTGTTTTTGTGCGTCCTCGCCGGCTCCAAATTTTAACGCGACAGCGTTGAAGACCTCGTTTCGCAGAACTGCCGGCGTCGACGTCGTTGGTTGTGAGCGAAAAATCAGCGTTGTCCGTGACCACAAAATCGAGAAAGATGCAAATAAAGAACTACAGGCAAAGAGCACCGTATTATGCCTTTCAACCTCGCGGACGCCGGTGCTTGTTTCTTCATAGTTATTGGAGTAAACTAACAGGAAGTGGAGGTTACAGGACACGCAATCTCATCTTCTTCACCCTTGCAAGTAGCGGGCATGTTTGTACCTTGAGCCACCGAGGTATCTGTCCTCGCATGCTTTCCGCACATCACGTCTGGTCCAGTTCGTTTTCTTTCTTCCTTTTTTCGAACAGCAGACAAGTAGCTGGGACGGCGCAGAAAGATTGAAGGCATGGCGTCTGGTAACAACACTGGCCGTTTCGGTTTGTCCAGGAGAACTTCGCCACAAAACTCCTGCCTATGTCGCTGTTCGAGAAGTGCTTCCGAGAAGTGTACGAGGCGTGAGCTATCGGTCTTTCCTTGCACAACGCATTTCCGCCGCATCCTGGAGAAACACTGGTCGGAATCTGGAAAGTACTCTCCTTTGTCGCGGCGTGAAAAGCGCGCGCGCAAACACCGAGGAGTCGGCGCCGCCGGCGCAACGCGCGGAAGCCACTGCACGCGCTCGAGACACACAGAAAGCCTGCACATCGCAAAGGGATGCGATGCGCAGTGGCTTCTTGGAAACTTTCTCTTTCAATGCCACGCACAACATGCGAGCGCGCACACAACATGCGAGCGAGGAGCGAGCGCCGCGTGCCTGCGGCAGACGTTGTCTGCTCAAGGGCCTCGTTTCAAGCGCTTTACGGCCTATAATTTTGGTAGTATCAATTAGGAACTGCAGCTAAAATATCTCTCACATGTACCGATTGATGTTGCAGCGAAAAATCTGAAAAGAATTACAGTGTACGAGGCACTATCACGATTTTTATGCGTCGCGTCCATAGAAGCGCATGTAAAAGATGGCAACACGCCGAAAGCGTCATCTGTCGAGCTTCGGCGTAACCGCATTCCTCCGTGACGTGATCGCGTCGCCCTCGCTCGCTGCCGCGGCCTGGAAGTTTCTCCTCCTCAAATACTTCTTTCTCCGTGGCCACTACTAAGTTTGAGAAAAAAATTGCTATATAGCAAAATGAACTCATACTAAACCCTAATAAAACAAGCTGAAGTTAGAGAAACTTTCCATTTATTTTTCTTCGTTATCAACGCAAATATAACACAGCTGTTGGTCACTTACAACTATGAGAGCATATTTCATGGATACTCAGAGTGATCTGTTTCCTCTTTCACGTCGTGTTCGCATCGTGCGTGCTCTTGTGTCTTATTTACTAGCCGTAATGAATTACCATGAGAAGAAAACATCCTCTGCCTACATCAGAGATTTTGTGTTACCACTCGATGGTTTGTGTTACCTAGCCGAGTATTTCCAGCAACCTTTATGTTGCACACGGTAACTCCGTCCTAAATCTTAGTTTATCATTCTTACTAGGAGCACAGAGCCTAATATCACTAGCCGCACTAAAACTGCGCTGTAACAGCACAGTTTGCTTAGACGCTCAATTGAAAACGCGTCACTTCAATTCACTTCACTTTTATTTCCTTAAAGGCCTCCTCAACGGAGGTGTTACATAAGGGGTGGCTTTACAATTGTGCAGTACAAAATTAGTAGCCACATAAATACTTCAAAAGAATTAATGTTTAAGCTTTTCAGCAAATGTTGATGGACAAGCAATTGTAGCGATAGAACGGAGCAGACCGTTCCATTCAGTCGATGAACAGCAAAAAAAAAAAAAAAGAGGATATCGAGAAGGTCGTATTGCGGCTTCGTGGACGGTTTACTTGTAAGTGATGCCCAGTAGGAAGGGAAATGCGTAGGGGTGAAACAAAGATATATGGTGCCTGATGAAGCAAGCTGTAATAGAACTTGTGAAAAAGGATTAGGGAATTAGTGCGACGCCGGGATTACAGCGAGTCTAAGCCGGATCGTATCTTCAGTAGTGATACGCTTTTGTGATAAGAGTATGATTGAATCTTGCCGCGTGATATTGGACTGATTCGAGTGCATTGATGAGGTATGCTTGATGTGGGCGCTATATCGGGGATGAGTATTCAAGTTTCGCATGCACAAGTGTTTAAAATGCTCCACCGTTGACCCTAAGTTTGCCCCATAACCACTAACAGCAATTTTTGCACGCAATGACAGCAAGTGAGGAGCTACCGCTCTGTCGTTGGCTCTGACACAGCGTGATGAAAAACGTGATATATTGTTACGCACGCTGTGGTGCCCAACGGCAAACCAAGGAAACTGACGGTACTAAGGATGTCGCCGATTGATTGTACCCACAATTTCATCACTCGCACAATAAAAATAAACTGCAGCGAACAGCTGAAATGCACATGAAGAAACAATGCGATGCATGGCGGACATGATGTCTTCTCGCACTTGAAACAGGACACAAAAGCATGTCTTTGGACATCAACTTTACTTTCGCGGTGGAGCCGTTGCTCGATAGTGTGCGTCTATTTCGTCAACCTTCACGTCTGCCACACGCCTGAATGGTTCAATGAAAACTTGTGTTTGTGTTTTTGCGCGCCGAAACCGAGATATATTTTTTATGAGGCACGCCATATTGTGGGACACCGGAAGTAAGGAAAACGCCAGGTATTCTTGCAACACGCAAGACAGTTACAGTGAAAGTTGGAGGAGCGGCCCTTGTAAAGCCTGTTGTAAACTCTCTCGAGGGGGGACTACTGCCAGTACGATTACAGGTACCCATTACCCTTTTGCGAACTAAGTACCCTCCATGACATAAATTATCATTTTGCGCAGTAGCAAGTAGCCGACTACTCGCATGTAAGGCATTATACACACTTACGTAGTTGCACACTCTGTTGGTGCTGTGACTGAAAATAATGAAGAATTATGGCTCAGCCATTTATAATGGCTGGGAAGATTTCAACCGCCCACTCATTACGTACTTCACATTGTGTGAAGCCTGGTGTTCTTTTACTCTTCTGCCAGTCAATATAACATCCGTTCTTTTTTCGTTGTGGTTTCTTTTTTGCGCGGTTTCAAGCACCAGAATGGCTATGTGGATTCAGAATACTTGACTGCCTCCTAGAGGGCCTGGGTTCCAATTCCGGTCGAACAGTGGAGTGATTTTTTTTCATTATGCGGGATCACTGCGATGGACATCGGCGGTAGCAGCTACGGCGGCGTAAAACAACGATACTGAAATCGAGTCTAGTTATGATCTCATAACAGCTCACACTGTTAGATTTGGCCAACGGGGGTTCTTTATCCTGCACCAAAGTCTAGGTACATCGATTTTCAGATTTTTTGCCTCCTTCCAAATGTGGCCGCCGCGGCCAGGCAGTAACCAACTTACAACTCAGCAGCGTGACATCTAAGCCACGAAGCTGCCATGGTTCTTGCTGTACAGTTTAACTGCGTAATGAGAAAAATGAAATACTAATTTCTGATCGAGTGCAAATTGCCTCAATTTTACGTGCTTCCTCTGCCCGGAACACATACGCATCACAAAATCATCCTCATGTCCTGCTTAAGACATTGCTGGCATGGCCACTTTAATACTGCTGTGATATAACATGATGGATTACGATATTTCTTCGCGAACACTGTTACAACGGACATGCTTTACAATGAGCCTCTAAATGGTGATGATGCCCTCGCTCTGATGGCGCTCACCCACAAAGGGGCATGGGCCGAGAACCGGGCGGCAGAATCTTTAAGTTCAAGACCTATCAAGCTAAAAACGAACACTGGAACTTTAGACTAAAAAGAAAGCACTGCTAATAAATGAAAATTAAAAAACAGCCAACGGTCATACTATCAGATGGGATTTTTGACGGAAATAACGATGGGTTCGGAACCAATAATGTAAATAAATAATTAAATATACACTAACATGGTAATCTTCTTGCTTCATTTATGTCATCAAACGCAGAGCAGGCATCCCTGTGACTATAACATAATGTATAGTGCCACCAAATGATAAAATTACTGCAACATTTATTTATAATGTTAACTTTTGAAGGAGAGCGACATATCTTCCTCTCTGATAAGAACTGATGTAACGGTGAAGCCTTGAGTCTAGCTTTATGTCAGCAATAATTCAACTGCGGAATTCTGCAGCGAAGTCTGTTTCTTCAAAGAGTCGTATAAGATTTAGAGACTGGCTCATTTCTTGGCGCTCTTCTTGCGCATGTCCACGATTTATAACGTGTATTTTGCTTACTGCAGGGGCTATAGCGCTTCCTCCAGGTGAAATTGAAGCTAGACTCGTACCTTCAGAAGAAGCCCTGCGGGCTGATCCTGCGGCGCACGAGTCGGAAAGAGGTCTTAGTGTCGGCGCTGCGGCATCTATCGCTGGCTAGCGCTTGCAAGGGCGGCCCCTTCGTCGAGAATGCAGACGAGAATCATCGACGCATTCGATGTGTTTACGCGGTGAAATCTTGTTAGTGGTGGCGGCAATAAATTTCTAGTTAACTGATTTGCTGCGGCGCTGTGTGTACTTCTGACAATTCAAGGGGTGATTTTACGCTAATGACACTGGCAATTGTGGTATTTACCTATATGTTGCGCAAACAAAGGTTTACGTTGTGGAACGTGTAGTATGACAGCGAAAACCGATGCTGTTTTAGCTCATTCGGGTTTTTCACGTATGCTGCCGCGGTAAATATCGCGCAGTTACCCACACGATATATCTCGCTTTATGTACACTTAACCCAACTACCTTTGTAGACCATTACGGTACGCTTTCTTAGAAGAGAGTATTTTTGTTCCAAGAGCGGAAACGCAGACGCAAACGGTACATTGCAAAACATAACGTATTGAATTGTACAGCGCAGAATGCAGGACGAAAAACGATGAAGCCCGCGCGGACCATGCTTCTTCGTCTTTCGTATTCTGCGCTCTACAATTCTATACGGTTTCAATCAAAACCAACTAGCCCGAAGTTTTGTTCTGTTGTCTGCAAGTGACAAACGCGCTGGCTGCCCAGTTTTTCCAACCGAACATATCAAATAATGGGACTTGATTTGACACAGTGACATACCTCGCGTGCC
Organism: Rhipicephalus appendiculatus; assembly: GCA_030522465.1. Classification (NCBI taxonomy): domain Eukaryota; kingdom Metazoa; phylum Arthropoda; class Arachnida; order Ixodida; family Ixodidae; genus Rhipicephalus; species Rhipicephalus appendiculatus. The sequence continues at coordinate 10,598 of JALIZH010008799.1, read as the reverse complement.
ACGATAACATTTATAAGTGGTTAATTGATGACTAGCATTTCTGGTAACGACATCCCTAATGAAGCTGCCTGATAAGTCCACGATAGTTTTCACTGCATGCAAATGCAGCTGTCGAGAGCACATACGGCCAAAAGTCTTCGCTCGCTTGCGCGCGAGTTTACGCTTACAGTGAAACTAAAGCGCATGTCCATCGGATGTCTCCGCAACTTGGATCCAGGTGTGCCACTCCATCATTCACCAGGAATACCACTTGTGGTGTGACTCGGCGAGACCCTCACGAATGCATACTCTTTTCGCGTTACAACGGCTCAAAGCCCTAATTGCGTCATACGCGATGGCGAGGAGACAGGCCTGGAGCCGCACTTTGCGATTGTCGCAGTTGAATGGCGGATGACGAAACCACTGCAAGCTGCTTTATAAACTGGGTTATCGCTCTTTTTCAATGAAATAGTCATCGCAGCCATATCTAGGCTCTCAAGAGCTAGAACTCTATGTCCATAACTACGAACACACACAGGCAAGCTTTTTTGGCTGTTTTGCATACTGGCGTAGAGGCACGGCACTCGGCGACTTCGAGCGTAGGGGGTTCCTTTTGAGGCACCCAGTGGAAAGTCACGTCGGTTTTTTTTGCTGAAGCTCAACCGGCGTACACCATTTTGGCATCCGGCAGCATCACATGCACGCGGAATTTTGCCGAACTTTCCGTCATCGCGACTTTTGTGAACATACAAAGCACAAGCAGCAGTACACGATACCGCAACTACGCCTGAGACGCGACCGCGTGAGCGAAGCGCAGTTCGGCGAAAACGCAACTTTTAATCCACGCGCGCCGTTCCCCGTGGTGACGGCAACGGTTCATTTTTTCGTGAATCAGACACGGACAAGCAGCATTTCATTACGTTTTGTAGTGCACGAAGGTTCCTTTTTCTATTTCAACTGGTTTGATTAATGATTCTTAGTTGTACGCGGGACTCCTCACGTCATCGGGATCATTCCAAAATATCCCACTCGTGGTGCATATGGTGTACATTTACTTTAATTTCTGGATTAGTAGAGAAATGCTGTTGATAATATTGTCGTTTTAGACGTTCTCATATATTTATCTTTCACCCTGACGTAAATTGTTATTTGTCATTAGTGTCCCTTTAAGTACTATGGTCTAACGAAGCGCACAGCTGTTGCTTTTTTTTTCCTATTATACGCTCGCGGCACATCTCCTGTGAAATGTGCCTAGTTACCATTGCAAGGCAAATAAGAGCCCTTTACGTAGAGCAGCCCAATCGAAGGAACGAAGGTCTATGCAATTCTGAAAACGAAGTACAATATTTGGGGCCCTTTCGTGAAATTACACCTTGTTTAAGGAGCATTGTGCTCCTACGAAACGTTACATTTCGCTCTTAATTCAACTAACAAGGTGTTGCTGCATAACAAGTTCCCTGACAAGAAAGCGCATAATTTTCCTCTCCAGCAGTTCACCTGCAACATTAGTTCCAGCAGGATCAATTACACACCACATTGTTCAAGCATTTTTTATGTAAATACTGGAAATAAATTTTATAAAGTCTTCGAATACGATTGTTTGTGTATATTATAACATGTTTATTAAAGAAAGAATTGCATGCAGTAAATTTAAATCTATGTTTCACTGTGCAGTTGCGTGTCCCATTTTTTCTCACTCATTCGGGGCTCCATTTGCATATTCGGTTAAGTAGAATCCACTCCAAACGTTATGTTTTTCCTAGTCCCATGACCCGCCAGTTGATCAACATCAGCTGAAAATGGCGATACAATAAAAAAATAAGTACATCGCGTACTCGCATTTCTCTTCCGTGCTATGCCTCTCCTTATTGTAACAACTTCGCTCGCGAAATGTGCCCGCTTACTATTCCAAAAATACATAATGAAGAGTAGCGTTGTTTCCCTGCAGACTTGCACCTGTGAGCTTTGCCATATATCAAGTAATCAAGTTTATCTTGTGGTCGTGCGCGCTGCAGCGCAAAACTGCATATTATTGCGATAGCAATTATATGGACAGTCTCGACGGGTTTTGGCGTCGCCGTTGCCGTCGCCGTCATGTCGCGTATGAAGTCCAAATTGATAAGAGCCCCCTGCGCATCGTACGTTCCACCAGCAGGTAATAGCGGGCGAGCGGGAGCGATGAACGCGGCTGAAGCGGAGATCACAGAGCCGGCCCGTCTCCGTCGCTCCGAGGCGCATGCGATAAGATCCCCCCAACTGTTCAACCGGCCCCGCCTGTCGTTCGTGAGCGTGAAAAGACGCGAGGGGACGGGGGGGGTCCCTCGAGCGACCTTCGATTTTACGAGCGCCGTCGTCGCGGGCGCGCACGTTATCTCCCCTTCTCGGCGGCCGACAGCGGGGGGCCGGTATACCCTTCCACGTGCTGCGCTCTCAACGCGAAGAGAATGTGGTGAGCAGAGCGTCTCTGTAGCGGCCGTATTCTCTTCAACGAGCCTTTTCTAGAATTGCGTGAGATCGGATCCAAAAGAGTTAGCTGTCAGCCTCACTTCGTATAACATTACAATTTGTTGCTATCGCATTCATTGCTTCACCCTTGGGGTGAAACTGTGACTTTTTTTTTACTACCCACCGGATAGTTTTATCCGCTTTTCCACCAGACGTTCCACTAAAAATATACTTTTGCGCTTTCGCATTAGATAATGCCACTGATAAGATTTATTTGCAAGAATACTAAGTAAGCATGCACACAGATTGCGGAACTTAATGCGTGGTGCATGTGATATGATGTTACATGAAGTAATATGGGATGTAATATGAGTGTGATGTCTGTGGTAGGATCGTCATGCCGCAGAGCGTGTGACGTGTTGATTGATGGAGGAGACGGTGGCTAAACTTAGAAAACCCACTGCAATTGTATTGGACGGCACACACGCACACACACACACACACACACACACACACACACACACACACACACACACACACACACACACACACACACACACACACACACACACACACACACACACACACACACACACACACACAAGCGCGCGCACACACACACACACACACACACACACACACACACACACACACACACACACACACACACAAATTACATGAGGTAGGCACGTACATAGAGTCTCGGGTGTCAGTGCGAGAGTCCTGGGCGCGGTGGTAGGCGGAGTCCCGCAGATGACGCTGTCGTCGTCGTGTCCGGCGTGGTAAAGAAGAGGCAGCTGGAGGTCAGGCAGCGAGTGGGTGAGCTGCCGCTCGCTCGACGGTCGCCGCCCTTGCGGTGACCACGAAGACCTCGTCAGCGTTAGGCCACGACCCATGGGATGCTCAGGTCGACCTCGCGCGAAGATACAGGTCCCCGCCAGCAGCAGGTCGCGTTGCCGGTCCTGTGACGAGTTGACCGCGCGCTCGGTGTCTCGAAGGCGAGCGCCTATGTGGAGGAACCTCGCGCGTAGATGCGGGTTTCGTCTTCCTGCCGCCGGTTCTGGAACTTTCTACCTGTATCGCTAGCGCGAGTCCCTTTCTCGTTCCGCCTTCTTCCCCAGCGCGAGCTCTTTCTTCTTCTTCTGCCTTCAGCGATCGGCCGCTCCGTCGTCTGTTTTCGCTGCTGGCTCGGTGCTTCTTCACAATTTACCCCCCACTTAAAAAGGTTCTTCCCTGTGAAGAACTTGCAGCTGCCGCTTGGCAACGTTGGGCACCGTAGCACACGTGCACTCGGGGCACTGCACTACACTTCCGAGACCCGCACACCCGGTACACATAAGAAACACGAAAGGTGTCACCAGCGTTCCGGGCCCTGCACCCCCGACACTCTTAAAGGTACTCGAAACACGGCATGAAAGTTAGTCCGCAACGGTAAGTAATGTGACCGTAAAGAAAATTTCACCAATGATACCGACATTTCGAAAACATCAAGCCGTGTTGAGATGATGTTCATGCGCTTGGCAAACGGCTCATATAGTCTGCTCCTATATTCTCACTGCCTTTGATATATATTCAACACTAAAGTCATACTCCATAAGTATAAGGCTCCAACGGAGAACACGGCTGTTGATGTGTTTGACGGAGTTCACGTAAACGAGAGGTTTGTGGTTGCTTTGTAGAATGAACGTGCGGCCGAAAAAGTAAATATGAAATTTCTTGACGGCCCACGTGAGCGCCAGGCCTTCTCGCTCGATTGTCGAATAGGCAGCTTCTCGTGGTTGCAGTCGTCGGCTAGCGTACGATACTGGGTGTAGCATAGCTCCATGCCGCTGCGTAAGTATGACACCTACGCTTGTTGATGATGCGTCGGTGCGAAGTACAAAAGGCTGAAAGATATCGGGTGCTCTCAAGACAGGTTGCGTAGACAGCATGGTTTTGAGTGCATCGAAGGCTTTGTGTTCCTGCGCTCCCCAAATTACTTTGTTGGGGGGCTCTCTTTTTTGTCAGTTAATGGTCCTGCTATCTCGGAGTACTTGTGGACGAAATCTCTGTAAAAGCCCCTAAGTCCAAGGAAAGAGCGTACTCCTTTTTTTGTCTGTGGACGCTTGGCTGCCTGTATTTTATCAAGCGTTTCGATCTGTGGTTTGATGATGCCATTTTCGACGTGATGACCGAGGAATTTTACTGAGTGCTGACCAATCTCACTTTTCGTTGGCCGCATCGTCAACCCCGATTCGCTTACTCGTTAAAGAAAGGCTTCAAGTGTGGCCACGTGTTCCGTCCACGGCTCGGTTGCAATGGGCACATCATCAAAGTAGACAGACAGACAAAGAACTTTATTGAAGTCCTGAGGAACTAGCCGCGAAGGACCCGCTGGGGCCCTCGTCTCGCCACTGGCTACTCCCATGTCGGAATCGGGAGGCCACGCCTCTCCGCTCTTTCACGGGCCCTCTGGACGGCCGTTGACTGGATATCGAGTGCAGTACTTGCGATGGCGTCTTCCCAGTCCTGTTCGCTGGTGTGCGACGTGTCCCGTAACGCAGGACACTGCCAGAGCATATGTTCTAGTGTGCTAAATGCCTCCCCGCAATCCGGGCACTGTGGATCGACATCTTGATTAATCCGGCTTAGGAAGCAGCTCGAGGGATATGACCTCGTCGGAAGCATCCTAAGCGTGATCGTTGAGCTCTGCATAGTTTTGGGTGTGGAGGCGGGAAGCGCCTGCGTTCCTCTCTATAGTGGGAGACGTTCTCGTGAAAAGTTAATAAGGGATGTCTGTGCCCGATCTCCCCCGAATCCAATGAAGCTTCACCGTCGTCAAAGTAGAATTAAATATGTGGTATATCTGCTACCGCTTTCCTCGTTAGGCGGTTGAAAACAGCTGTGGTGGTTTTAATGCCAAACGGCATGAAGCGAAACTGATAAAGGCCTGCTGACGGAGCAAACGCTCTGATTGCTTTCGACTCTTCATGCATCGGGACTTGCCAAAACCCTTTAGCAAAGTGGAACTTTGAAAAATATCGTGCCTGCCCCAGTTGTCCAAAAATAACATCGACTCGAGGTATGGGCTCATTGTCGTTCCGCAATATCTTGATGAGAGGTCGGAAGTCAATGCAGAGACGTATTGTCCCGTTTTTACAGCGAAAGATGTTATGAGATCACAACAAGGGTCGTTTCTGCGCCGTAGTTGTCCGCCGCCGCCGCCGGTGTCCGTAACCAATATCGCACGAAAAAAGAAAAAAACGAAATAAATAAATAAAAAACACCTATGACCGAATGGGATTCGAACCCGGGTCTTCTGCGTGGCAGCCCAGCACTCTACCACTGATCTACGCCGCTGCTTGAAACTGCTGTGCAAACTGACCCTATGCAGGCTTCATGTCGGGTAAGGAATCGCGTTAACGTGTGTTGTTAAGCGTTTTAGAACAGTAAAGTAAGAACCAGGCGTCACACAAATCGAATTGCGTAACGAGTGGGTCGTTCAATGCTCCAACCCATTACAAAAGCCTGAGGCAAAATTCTTCATCGTCGTCAGCCACAGCATCAACAAAGTGCACATAATGCGTTATAAGAGTGTAGCGGGTACCGCGCTTTTCTGAAGAATGACGAATAATGGCATAGTAGACGCTTCCCCCCACTGCACGAAACTTATGATGATTTATGGCGTAGTGGGCACCATGCAAGTGCGGTTGTTGTAGTTGCCCCAAGAATGTTTAAAAAATGCTCTAGAAAGGCCGCTCTCCCAGCTTTCGCTGTGGCTGTGCTGCGAGTTGCGCGCAGGCCTGGCGGTTTTTTTTCTTGATAACGACTATCGGCGACTGGTAGGGCGACTCAGATGGTTCTATGATGGCTTGTTTCAGCATGTCTCCAATTTCTTGCTGAACTGCTTCTTGGGCAGCAAACGGTAGTGGATACGACCGTATGTTCACTGATGTATCCGTGGTGACATTCAACTTGCACTGGGTGAGATGTGTTTTGCCTGGAATGTCGGTGAATACATTCTCGTATGTACGAAGTATTCTAACGATATGCATGCGCTGTTGAGTAGAAAGCGCTTCCGATATGTTCACATCGGCAGCAGATTCTTTTGGATGAAAAGGTACGCATGACAGATCATCGTGCTCAGTGTTATCAGCCTGACACGCGACTGACGCTTCCTGCGTTGGCTGTGGTACGGATGGTCGTTCTTCATACTGTTTGAGGAGGCTGACGTGAAACAGAGATGTTCGCGTTCCCAGATCAGTCACGTAATCCACGTCATTCTCCCTCCTCAGAAGTGTGTAAGGCCCTTTCCATGTTAGAATCAGTTTGTTGGTGTCCGACGGGAGTAGAAACAGCACCTTGTCTCTAACAGCTAAATGCCGTGGTCTAGTTTTCATGTCGTAGTGCTTCTTCTGCACAATTTTGGATTTCTGAAGCTCCTCCTTGGCTAGACAGCAAGTGTCTTCAAGAAGTCTCCGCAGGTCAACTACATAGCCGTACGAGGTCTTCGTCTCATCATCTAGGTGATTACCAGCCCATATTTCTTTCAATACTGACATGGGTCCTCTGACGTAACGGCCATACAGTAAGTCAAACGGTGCGAAGCCCAAACTTGACTGCGGAAATTCTCTATGGGCGAAAAGTAAAGGCGCTAAGTACCGGTCCCAACTTTTCGGGCGCTCTTAACACATCCGTCTTATCATTTGTTTAAGTGTGTCATTGAACCTCTCGACAAGATCATTTGCCATGGGATGGTATGGTGTCGTTGGCGACTGTGTGAAGGAAAGAAGCCTGCTGAGTTCGCGCATGAGGTGGGACGTAAAAGACGTGTTTCGGTCGCTGCAGATTTCCTGAGGTACCCCCACTCGAGAGAACATCTCCAACAGTGCTTTAGCGATCCTTTCTGTTTCAATGCTTGGCAGCGCCACCGTATCAGGATTCCGCCTTGCCATGTCCACTATTGTCACAACGTATCTGTTCCCTTTTTCTGACTTGGGAGATAATGGTCCCACAATGTCAATGGCTGCACCCCCTCTCTCGCCTCGCGCCAACTCTCTTAAACGGAGTATCAATGACGGGGGGTTTTTCCCAACAGTACTCGACCGACTAAGTGTTTTGGGAAAGTCCTCTGGCACGTGTCGCACGATTTCACAAATTGTGTGATCTGAGAATGCACCCCTGGCCAATATAACTCCTCGAGGACACGGTCTGTTGTGCGTTTTGATCCCTTGATGACCCGGAAGAATTCCTTCATGACCCATTTGCATTACAAAATAGCGGAGGGTTGTAGGTACAACAAGTTGTTCCGTTTCTCTGTTCGATCTGAGCTTGTAACTCCTGTTTATAATTCATATTTTTGTAAAGAAAAGAATCTCGGCGAACCTGGTCTTGGTCGTTTTATCGACTGCCTCAAAGTATTTCTGTAGGCTCGCGTCATCCCTCTGTCTTTTCTGCAAGTCACGTGCACTGATATCCAGGGGACTTATTGTTGGTACCGGCAGGAGACGAGAACTCTGTCCGACTGTCGCGGCGACTTCTTTTTTTTCCTTTGGTTCTCTCGCAGCCGATGTGAGGGAATCTGTAGGATAAGATCCAGTCGGCGATCCGTCGTCAGCTTCCACTCTAGATGATCCTTTCACCGGACTAGCCGGACGCAGGTGTCTTTTCCAATCTTGATCAGGATCGGAGACATCGCGGACCCCACGGGCGTTTCCCAGAACGACGTCGTACAGTCCTGTCGAGGACGCCAGAAATGTGATGTTTGTGGTAGGATCGTCACGCCGCAGAGCGTGTGACGTGTTGATTGATGGAGGAGACGGTGGCTAAACTTAGAAAACCCACTGCAATTGTATTGGACGGCAGACACACACACACACACACACAAACACACACACACACACACACACACACACACGCACACACATACACACACACACACACACAAACACACACACACACACAAACACACACACACACAGATGAGGTAGGCACGTACATATAGTCTCGGGTGTCAGTGCGAGAGTCCTGGGCGCGGTGGTAGGTGGAGTCCCGCTGATGACGCTGTCGTCGTCGTGTCCGGCGTGGTAGAGAAGAGGCAGCTGGCGGTCGGGCAGCGAGTGGGTGAGCTATCGCTCGCTCGACGGTCGCCGCCCTTGTCGGTGACCACGAAGCCCTCGTCAGCGTTAGGCCACGACCCATGCGATGCTCTGGTCGACCTTGCGCGAAGATACAGGTCCCCGCCAGTAGCAGGTCGCGTTCCCGGTCCTGTGACGAGTTGACCGCGCGCTCGGTGTCTCGAAGGCGCGTGACTATGTGGACGAACCTCGCGCGTAGATGCGGGTTTCGTCTTCCTGCCGTCGGTTCTGGAACTTTCTACCTGTCTCGCGAGCCCCTTTCTCGTTCCGCCTTCTTCCCCAGCGCGAGCTCTTTCTTCTTCTTCTGCGTTCAGCGATCGGTCGCTCCGTCGTCTGCTCTCGCTGCTGGCTCGGTGCTTCTTCACAGTGGTGTAATGTGATGTAATATGATGAACTGCTGGTGTGCAAAATTAGGACGTGTTTTCTTGACCGCAAACCAGTCAATGCAGAACAATTAGCGAAATCAGACAACACGAACTGTTGCGAATGAGCCCTCAATATATTTCTTTGTTTTCAGTGCTGTATAGACATTCATTCAGACGCTTGATCTTAGATATACTTATTACGCAAAATGTTTCCGCGCTACCTATTCCAAAGAATTACGCTGCCGAGTCACGTAACCATGTACCAGACAGAGACGGCTGTGGTTACATGGAATACACATTAAATATAGACCTTTGTTGACCACCATATGCTTGCATTTATAAAGAACGAGAAAAAGATATCAAACTAAGAAAATTTGCAAAGCGCCAGCCTCAAGGGCTACGGTGTTCGACTGCTGACGCGAACGAGGCGGGTTCGATCTCAGCCACGGCGGTCGCATATTGATTGAGGCTGAACGCTAGAGGCCAGTGCAAGTGCATGAGCGTGTTTGATTTAAATACATGTTAAGAAATCCCAGGCGATCGAAATTTCCGGAGCCCTCCGTTATGGAGTGCCTGATAATCATATCATGGTTTTGGCCGCGTAAAACTCAGAAAATCATTATTAGCTGTTGTATTGCAAAGCGCCGAGGTAAGTGGTCTCGAAATATCAGCGCTAAATGAAGCTAGTCTAGCCAGATCGTACACATATAGCAGAAGACAGTCGTCATGCTTTCGCCAACCGACCACTGTTCGAGGCACAGTCAGCGCTTGACGGAAGCAATTTCGGCAAAGAAGCATGTACATCATAGTCTTTCTAGCAGTCCCGTCGACGTGGTTTCCGCTCTCGGACATTAAATATATTACGGTCTGTTCCAATGGGGTATTTCTGAAATGTGGGCACACCGGTGACAGTAACACAGTATAGTGTGGTGGTTCGTGGGCCCTCAGACAGACAGCCAAGACAAGGACAAGAAAACATTTATCGACATCACACAAACACAACCAAACACTCTGATTAGCTGTACAATCCAATGCCGCTTCTATAGCTCAGTCCTGCAGTCCTTATGCTACCACGTCCCCACTTTTAGAACTCTATGAAGTCCGTCGGTACCACTCACGCTACCGGTGAGACGATGTCGACGACGCAACCTCGCCACAGGAAGGTTGTCAAGTGCACGGGAGCTCACAGACCATCAGCTGCTCGTGTCGGAACAGGTGGGCCCACGCTGCGGCCGACGTAACACTGAAGTCACGCCTGCAGTAGTCGGTTGCGCCGGACCGGCTCCGACGTGGCACCGTGTCCACGATCTCGGCGACTGGTTGTGCGGGACCCAAGTCTGGACAGGATCAGCCGCTCGCCCTGGCCCGCACGCTCGTCCGCCACAGGAACAGCATGTCAGGCCCGGCCCGGAACCGCCACTCGCCTCAGGAACACGACACGCTCGTCCCGGCTGGTTTGGTGACACCGGCTCGGTCCGCTCGGTCCCTGAGGCCCAACGCCTAGCGCTCTTGCTAGCTGGCCGCGTTCTTCCTCTGCCCGTCGCTGTTCTCCAGCGCACGCGCTCACGCTGACGTCTCTCGCGCGCACTCCTTCGTCTTCGTCGGTTGTTTTCCGCTGTCGGTTTTACTTCCAGTTTCGATTTGAGTTACTAATTACATCCTCTTACTACAATAGCAACTTTCAGGGTGGAGT
>JALIZH010008797.1:0-33901 GCA_030522465.1 Rhipicephalus appendiculatus | reverse complement strand
AGTTTATCTCAGCGGCAAAAAGCAAAAGAAAAGCATTGGCCAGTAAAGCCTCATACACATTCAACAGGTTTGGGGATATTTATTTGCCGAGCAAATACGTGCCCTGCACTTGCTCTTCAGACAGAGCTACAAGTGTGCACAAGTATACTTCGTAGTTATTTAGCATGCTGTTCAACACAAGTATTGCGCGACACTCGTTTTTTATGACGCTCCAAAACGAACGGCAGAAAATTTGCAGCACCAACACATCACAGCGCCGTGTCTAAAGCATTGGTTCCAAGGCAAAGTTCCATCATCTCCACGCTCAAAACACTGTGTGTTGCACTACAGTATATATGCATATTCTCTCACTCGAAGCAGAAGAGATTAATTACCTTCAAACGGCTGCATCGCCGACAAGGCAGGCAGCGCAGCATTCCGAACACAATGGATCCATATATCCGTCTTGTCACAGGCAAAAACACTCGTCCGACGATCGCCTGAGGTCGTAAAGTCTTCCAGAGATGAAACTGTCAAACACTAATCAACAATATTTAAGTTACGCACGCCATGACTTCCACATTACTCATCAAGAACATTGCAACTGCGCAGCGCTTCCGTAGCTCGGTAGCTAGCCCTCGCCACATGTGCTGTACGAAACTGCTTGTTGCTGTGTTTCAAATTTTTCTGCCTGTGCTATTCAGCTTCTTTCTTTCATTAAATATTGCAAAATCTGCGCTAAATAAGTCATTTCCGTACATTTTAGATTTATGTCTGATTATAGTTCGATGTTTCACTCACTATTCGAGCATAAAATTAGATACACAACCTACAGTGACTGCTGTCGGCCGTCCCGGTAGAGAGGAGGAGGGAGTCGCAGATGTTTGTGGTGGTGTACGGTGTAGTGCATTCGGTGGGCTGCAGAAATTAGGTGCTTTTTTCCTCTTCCTTCTAAACACCACCACATTCGGCAGTCTCGGCCTTGGTAGATACGGTGCTTTTTTTTTTTTTTTTTTTTTTTTTTTTTTTTTTTTTTTTTTTTTTTGTACTTAAGTGATCACCCTGTGCTGCTCACAAGGCTGTCAAGCAGACATGCTCCCTGCGAGACAACGGCAACATTAACACCCCGACGTCAATCGGGACAGCATCGCCTGTGCGTATTGTCACAGCGATGGTCGTAAAAATATTGGCAGCAGCTTAATACAGTTGAATGTACTGAATCTAAAGCAAGCGTACGTTTGAGTGCAATGTGTTTGTGCATTTGTGCAACGGGATATTCCACGATAATATTATTTTGATCAAGTCAGTGAGGTTAAAGCAACGCACAGGAGATGACGACAATATAAGAAAAGATAACTGACTTGCGAACCATGAGGCGCTCATTTTCTCATCAACCTATCTGTTTAATATCGGCCCCTTACTAGGCTAGCGATCCGGTACCCTTCTGTGCGTAAAACAGAAAAAACTTTTCGATAAATCCCATTTGTTCAAGTGCAACAATGCTACGTCATGTACATTCGAGTTCATTTTTTTTTCTTGAAGTGTGAAGAATAGTACAACGAGAGCAACATGTCGCACTTCCAGTTAGAACATAACTGGGACCACTTGCTTTCAATTTAACTGGTTATGGTTTTCAACTGGGACCAGCTAGTTCCAGTTTAACTGGTCACGGTCCCCTTTGGCGGCCAGTTGAGCTGTAACTGGGACCAGCTGCTAACTGCAACCACGTGCAACTGGGACCAACTGTTCCTAGTTGGTTCCCAACTGAAACCAGTTGGCCTGCAACTGGGACCAGTTGATCCCAGTTACACATTTTCACCTGGGTGACTTTTAAACCTCTCCAGGCACGCTCTTATGGCTTCTTAGCACTGTTCAGCAGAACTGCCGGGAAAATATAAATGCCATACCAGCCACATTCTGATGTTTGCGTCAGCTTCCAGCTTTTTATCAAACTCTGCAAGGGCATCTGAATCTTCAAAAGCTTTGCTTAGTAGATCCTCTTCATGTCTTCCAGCAACTTGAGATGTATTACTGCACAGTTGCTGCTGTTTTGTATCTAAATGGTGGCCTTGGTGCTCCACCATCACCATGAGTGTTTCCAGGATTATAACTTGCTGCTTAAATTTGGTAACATATGACAATATAAGTGTGCGAGTGTTAAATTTACAAGAAGCCTTCAGTGCCTAGGCAGGTCTCCAATCAAATGTGTCACTGTCAACATTACAAAAGCTGCTCCCTGGCAGCTAAGTATGGTTGACACCACTATTGGCACCTGTGCCATCAGTATGAGTTCACGTATGAGGAACTGGTGTCGAACTATTCTTGAGCACGTGGCTAGGGTTGATAGAACACGCCGGGGCCGTGGCTGGGCCAAGACAAAAGTTTATTGCGATAGCGCGGTTTAATGTAGCGTTGTGCGAGAGGGGGTTAAGGGGAAGGGAAGGAGAGGAAGCAGTGGTGATAACGGCGGCTTCGGCTGGCGTGACGTCACGGATACATCATTCCGCTTCCCCTACGGTGAGTAACGGTCTGGGGGTTTGCGTTGCCGGCCCGAGCGACGCAACACCGGAGTTGAGGGGCTCCCGGCGATCTCGCTCCTTGTTGGCGCTCGCCTCGGTGTTCCTCCTGCTAGGGCCCCGCCGGCCCCGGCGGCAGTTTCGAGGCACCGAGAGTCACCGGCTTCTCCCTGGTCATGCTCCAACTCCCGTGGCTTCACCTGGTCGCTGTGGCGCCGAATGGTTTCCCCCTCCGGACCTTCGGCATTCACCAGGCGGGCTCCGTCTGTCGATGTAATGATGGCTGGAGTCCACTAGAGTTCCTGTATATGCTACCTTTAGGTAGCAGAGTTGCGCATCTGTTTTCCAAACGCCGCTAGCAACCATGCACTGCGGAGAAGCTGATGCACAGGCCGCGCCCGGAAAACATGGCCGCGCCGCCGAAAGCGGTTGCCGTCCACCTAGAATCTATCAAGTCACCGTCTTGGACTCTAGCTCGTTAGCTACGAACTGGTGCTTTTATTTGCTTTAGATTCATGTCCTTAAGCTTCGACAGCAAAGTATTTACGTCGATTCAGCACCGTTTTTGAAAAATATACTGAAATAATCGATGCTGTAGGCGTAGCGAGTGGAGATATGGACGCTCCCGGAATCTCGAAGGACATGTATTACGTGTTCGTCAATTATTTTTTATCCTCCATAGCTGGCGCCACTTGACTTGGCGGCGGCGGCGGCGCATGTTATTCGGCACTACGCGACTATGCTATGCCTTTGCGTTATCGGATAGACTAAAAAACGCTTTTGTACTCTCGTGCCACTGTCCCGAGAGCAGGTGTTTCTTCTTTCATCGCCGGTCGTTGGCACGCCAGGCATGTCGACTGGCGATCGCCGACACGCTTCGTCGATCGGCGGCAGGCTTAAACAAGTCGCCTGCGAAAACAAAGTGCGGCTTGGCCACATAGCTATGGTTGCTAGCCAGGAAAGATGGCGGACCTATGCGCAACTCTGCTCCCGTAGGGAGCATATACAGGAACTCTAGAGTCCACGGCTCGCCTCGCCCAAAGTTCCTCACCCGGAAATCGGAATGGCTGCATCCGCCTTTGCGGCGATTTTAAGCTAACGGTCAACAAAGCCTGTCGCACTGAGCAATATCCGTTGCCACGGGTGGAGGATATCCTGGCTACATTAAATGGCGGTGAAGTTTTTACCACGATAGACTTGCGGGAGGCATACAACCAGCTTCCGTTGGATGAGGAAGCCATGCAACTCACGACCATAAACACGCAGAAGGGACTGTTCAGCTTTACTCGCCTGCCTTTTGGAGTGGCGTCCGCGCCGGCCGTGTTCCAACGGCGTATGGAGACCATTTTGCAGGGGCTTCCGGGTGTTCAGGTCTACCTAGACGACGTCATCGTGGCAGAGAAACGCAATGACTGCACCACCCTGCACGAAGTATTCAAGCGTTTCCGGGAATACGGCGTGCGCCTGAACGCAGACAAGTGCAAGTTCCGCCAACCAGAGGTGGATTTTTTGGGGCATCGAATCAGCGCTCGAGGTCTTCAACCAAAGACGGAAAACATAGACGCCATCCTTAAGGTTCAGGCACCACGGAATTCCGCAGAATTAAGGTCCTACCTCGGCATGGTAACATACTACCACAAGTTTCTTCCCAATGCATCGACCGCTATGGCACCCTAATATCAACTACTCCGGAAGGAAGCTAAGTGGAAGTGGGGTACCGCTCAACAGCAGTCATTCAGCAGTGTGAAAGACCTTCTGAAATCCGCAGACTTTCTGGCGCATTTTGACCCACACAAGCCGCTGGTCCTGGAATGCGATGCCTCCCCGGACGGAATCGGCGCAGTGCTTTCACACGATGTCGGGGGTGGGGTACTTCGGCCCATAGGGTTCCGCTCTCGGTTATTGACTGGAGCTGAGAAAAATTACTCGCAGCTGGAGCATGAAGCCTTGGCACTGGTGTTTGGTGCGTCGAAATTCCGACAATACTTGCTCGGCAATACTTTCACATTGATGACGGACCATAAGCCGCTTGTTGGACTTTTTCACCCAGACAGGCCAGTGCCCGTGATGGCCGCGGCGCGAATCCAGCGATGGGCCCTGCTGCTGAGCGCATACGATTACGTCATCAAACACCAGTTGCATCCAAGCTGCCCCGATGCCCCCCAAGGAAACCCCCTGTTGCGTGGCCGGAAACGGATGAGCGTTGGTCGAGACTGCATATCGATTTTGCGGGGCCGATCGATGGTCACATGCTACTGATTGTGGTGGATTCACATAGTAAGTGGATAGAAGCGATACCCATGAAGAGTTCCACCACACACGCCACCATAGAGGCTCTGCGCACCTTGTTCAGTACATTCGGGTTGCCCCGGACGCTGGTATCCGATAATGGCCCACAGTTTACGAGTTGGGAATTTAACACCTTCACGAAGCTGAATAACATAGTACACCTCCGAACAGCACCGTATCACCCCCCAGTCCCATGGGCTTGCGGAGCGGGCGGTTCGGACTGTGAAGTATTCATTGAAGAAGAATGTACAAGGGTCACTGAAAACCCGCCTGGCTAGGATTTTGCACAGGTACCGCAGGACGGGGGCTGGACACCAGCGCAACTCCTAATGGGCTACGATCTTCGCTCCAGGCTGGACAACGCAGTGTCCATTCCGCCCTCACCAGTTGACCGTCCCCCCCCTCGATGGGTGGCAGCCCGGGGAGCCAGTCTGGGTGAGGAACTTTGGGCGAGGCGAGCCGTGGACTCTAGCCAGCATTACATCGACAGACGGAGACTTCACCGCCATTTAATGTAGCCAGGATATCCTCCACCCGTGGCAACGGATATTGCTCAGTGCGACAGGCTTTGTTGACCGTTAGCTTAAAATCGCCGCAAAGGCGGATGCAGCCATTCCGTTTCACTACCGGTACCACTGGCGCCGCCCACTCCGCATGAGGCACCGGTACAATAATACCCACGCCCGAAAGGCGGTCCAGTTCCGCGTCAACCTTTGGCCTTCGCGTGCTTTCCAAAATTTCGGCACCACGTTTTCTCGCGTCTCGAAGTGTACCGGTGGCCCTTTTATGAGCCCTAAACCTGGCGCGAACACATCAGCGAATTCTGCTAGCAACCGGTCCACGTTAACGTCGTCAGCACCGAGTAACGGCAGTTGCTCACCTGCCGTGTTCACGTTCATGACCGGTGCCTCGAGCATGTGGAACTCTTGAATCAGGTCGCGTCCGCAGAGGTTTGGGCCGGAGCAACCAAGGACTTGCAAAGATCCAGCCGTCGACCTGTTTCCGCACGAAACCTTGAGCTGAAGTTGTCCCCATACTGGAAGCCGTCCCAGGATGCAGGTGAGTTTCAATGGCGAACCACGCAGCTTCGGCCACACTGTTTTGTTCCGCTCATATGTGGGCCACGTGATGACCAAAACCGGCGAGCCTGTGTCGAGCTGCATGTTCACTGGAACCCCACCACAATCCAAGGTGCGCACGATGGGTTGCGTAATGCCGACGTGGCCGACGTGACTGTCCGCTGCCTCCAGCGCGAACATGCCGTCCGTGCCAGTGTCTTCCTCCCGCGACAAGGCGTGTACTTGGCGTTCTGGTGGTACCACCCCGAAACCACTCCCACGGCGGCAACAGGCTCGAGCGATATGACCTCGTTGTTTACACTTGAAGCATGACGCCGAGCGGAAGCGGCAATCCTCGGGTCCGTGCCCTTTTTCTCCGCAGCGGTAGCACGCAACAATCTGTGGCCGGCTTCGTGGGCGATAGGACTGGCCTCCCAGCGCATGCACACTTGCCTCAGCGGTGGGGCTTACTATCGCTTGCGCGTTGGCCTCGGCCATTTCGGTAGATATCGCAATTTCTTCCGCTTCGCTCCTCGTCAGCTGTGGTTTCGCGAGTAGCTGCCGACGCACTCCGACGTTGTGCAGACCACACACGATGCGATCTCTTAGCATTCTATCCAACGAAGCACCAAAATTGCAGGTGTCCGCTATCTGTCGAATCGCCACGATAAAATCCTTGACCGGTTCGCCGGGCAGCTGATTGCGGGTGAAGAACTTATAAGACTGTGCTATCTCGTTCGGTTGCGGCGAGAAGTGCTGCTTAAGCAAGGCTATCACTTGTGGGTACGACAGTTCATTCACCTTATCCGGAGCACAACGTCCGCTCAGTACGTCGACGGTGTGGGTGGACAGTGCAGTCACCAGCAGGGCCCACTTCTTGTTGTCTTCCGCGATGCCATTACCCTCAAAGAAGGCTTCCAGCCGAACCTGGTACGCGGGCCACTTGTCGCTCGTCTCGTCGAACTGCGGCGGGCTGGCGTATCCTCCCGAGGTGCGGCGGCCATGACGGACGGAGTTGACGCCCCGCTTTCGCCCATCTTCGTCGCCATTTGATAGAACACGCCGGGGCCGTGGCTGGGCCAAGACAAAAGTTTATTGCGATAGCGCGGTTTAATGTAGCGTTGTGCGAGAGGGGTTAAGGGGAAGGGAAGGAGAGGAAGCAGTGGTGATAACGGCGGCTTCGGCTGGCGTGACGTCACGGATACATCAAGGGTCAAAGCTCAGAAAGATAATGCGGTTAGTGTCGATAGGTTGGTCACCTATAGTGTTCAGGCTGCCACTATTCATGGGCTTAAACATAGTCATGTTTGCCGAATAATTGCCGGTGACAATGCAAATGATGATGAACGAAGCCACATGATTCTAGAGCAGCAGTTAATCACCTCCTTCCTCTGTGCGAAGTGGTTTCTACTGCTTAGCTGCTTCGTGAAGTAGTACGAGCACAGAATTTTGTACAAAATCGTGTCACCACTCTGTTGATGGATTCCCTTAGTTGACAGTATGTATCTGTCATGTATCTTGTAGCCATAGCGAAGTTTACCCTAGCAAAAATCACCTATAGAAAAACGAATAACCTATCAGATTATTGAACATATTGGTCCATTGGTATTGTATGGGTCTATAGGTGGCATTGTGCTGTATTAGACCTCTATTTGTCTATTAGTGTATTTGTCTGTTGGCGCTCTGTTAGCCTATTGTGTATTTTTTTATTGGCGTATTAGTAGCGTATTTGTCTATTAGTACTGTATTTGCATTGGAACTCTATTGGCCTCTTTCTCAGCTGGGGAACTCGTGGTTCTGGAATTAAAATAATGGGCATTTGAGGACTGCAACATAGCAGCACCTCTTTAAAACAAACAAATTCCGTTTGAAGGGAGGCATGTATTATATTTATAATTATTACAAGATCATTTCATCAAATCGGCGGTGTTCCCCCCCAACAAGCTTTCCAAGCATGCTGTGCTTCCTTGTTGAACGTATGCCACTGTACCGCTTCTCCAGGTAGTGCCTGAAAAAACAAAACGAAAACAAAAAAAACAAATACTTATAAAATACCTGGAAGGAAGAAGGAAAATTTGTAGAAGTGCTACTGAAAGAAAAATGAAGCACTAGAACAGAGTTCGTGCGGGTCCTTGAAAACCCTTGAATTTGAAAAGTTAGTTTTCAAGGCCTTGAAAGTGCTGGAATTTTTGCAAATCCTTGAAAATCCGTTGAAATTCCTTTTTTTTATTATTATTATTATTTTCAATAAACATTGTCGCACATTTCACAGCGCACTACTTGTGATGCCGTAAATGTAGCAGGTGGCATATGTAATGTGCCCATCACAAAAGAACTGAGAACATCAGTAGCTTCTGCGAGGAACCAACACCGTGCATTTTTGGAAAATCTGCAAAAGCAGGAGCAGGTGAATGAGAAACAGAGAAAGAAATGTTGCATTGAGGAGGAGGTCGAAATGCTTACAAAAAATAAAAAAAACTAGAAGCCACTGTTAAGGAAGTAACAGCTACAGCAGACTCGTATGCAGAAAAGGCAGAGGCAACTAGCGACCTGAGGTGCATCATCAAGTCAAACAACCCTTGGGAAGACTGCCAAGACTAAGCAGCAGGAGATAGTGGACATGGATAGGAAAATTCAGGAAAAGTGGTTACTGTAATACTGAAATTCAGGAATACTGAAAGTGATTATCCATGCAACTCCTAGACACTATGATTGAAAGTTCTCTAGAAAGAAAATGTGATTGGAGCCATGGTTTCGATGTCTGCTCCATTGACGTTACCCTTTTTTCTTCGAATTCTAGTTATTTCAAGCGTCCATCCTTCCCTGAAGATGTGTTAATTGGGTTTCTAACAGACAATGTGGACCTTGAAAATTCCCAGACATAGCCTTGAAAAGTCCTTGAAAACCCTTCAATTTTTGTCATGTAAACGAGCATGAACCCTGTAGAATAATAAAAAAAAAAGTACAGATACAACATGCTGTAGAATCAGCATAAGGAAAATTTCGGTGAGCTGGCAGTAGGTAGGTAACATGGTAGGGACAGAAATTGTCACATCTGTACAGCAGATTTGATTATGCTTGTGTCCCAGACCCAAAACCACAGTCACTTGTGTGAACTTAGGTCACTTGTGGGTAAGGTGAAATGGCACTAGCACCAAACCGATCCCAGCGTCTGAGCTTTGGGACGTCACACAGAAAGCTTCACTAAATTAAGTGTCTCTCTACTGAAATCATGGATGCTGCAGAATGGGTTTCAGTGATCATTACCAGTAATTAATGATAGCACAGCTGTACAGGATTTTTGTTGGCAATGAGCTTCTTTGCTCTCCCATAAATGTATTATTGAGAGTGAACGAAGACATGATTACATATTTTCGTGTTTGATTTATCACGAAAACAAGGTGCAAGTCGATAACGTGCATCTATGCCAGTGTCTGTATATGCAAACAGCCAGCACAATGTTCAAAAGTGTTGTACTGTAGAGCAGAAAAACTACTGGAACAAACGAAGGGGGGCAAACATTTTTAACGGGGGACGCACTTTGATGGCTGGCAGATGCACGAATTAGAAGCACAACAAAAGCAACTTTTACTGACTAGCAGATATATAAAAACAGTTCAGTTACCTAACAGCAGGAGGGTATGGGCTAGGAAGAAAACACATTGGTGGGCATCCTGTTGGCACACTCAGGTACCACTAACTGCTGTTCAAGTCCGAGACGCCTTTAGCACTGTAATGTTTAACTTCTTTGACGTTCATGAGTAACCTAGCATCGTCGTCGCGATTTCACGCGTACGTTTCTGTGCAAACTTCAAAATACTTCCAAGCCTACAAACGTACCGAGCACGACCATGCCGCCCCACACACTCGACCAAAAACATCAGCTGCGGCTGTGGCTGGCTGTAGTCGGCTCGTATGCATGCTTGCTGGCTCGTGCGCTCGTGCCATGGCCATACCAAAAAAACAAGATTTTATTTTCTTGCTATTTTATCGCAATATTTTGCTCTCCTGAAATACATTCAGCTGCAGACAGATTATAAGATTATGAAAAGCGTAGCGAACCAAAACTTCAGTGGCAAAAATAAAAATAAAATGCAAGCCACAGCGCCTTCATGCGATGTGATAGTTTTTTCAATTAGTTCTTCAAGCGTGTATCACACTGCATCTTTTGAATGTTAGATTTTCCTCGTTTTAATTTGTGCTAGCGATGAGCAATAAGGGATCCCTGCGGCGCAGTCACCTGCGGCGGTGAACTCGAACACGATGTTCACCATGCAAGTGCTCGAGCGAGCTCGCCTACATACCCACTATGTACAGGGGCGACGGAAAGAAACACGAACAGCGCTGTTCGCATTTGTCTTCACTGCGGTTTTAGCTTGCTGACAATAAAAAGACGCTAGTCTCGTTAATATGTGTCATGAATGACTTGTCTTTTTATTGCCATCAAGGCTACAAACGCTTGAAAAGTAATGCGAGCAGCGGAGTGGGGAGACATACTGTTTGCATTTGTTATGATTCGGAGAATCGGCATACTCGCCCACCGGCTGAAAATGATGATGTGTAACAGGGCGTCACAATTTCTACCTTAAAATTGGACTTCGCTTATTTTATTGATAGCTAATTTTCCCACCCTGTTTACACTTCCAAGGAAATCGGTACGCTGCTGCCTTTACAGGAACATCGAGTCCCCCCAGCTGAAACATTACCTGCAGTGACGTTATTTTTTCAACTCCATGATGACTTTCCCTTTCTCTGAACCTTTCTTTTTTCGGGTTCATCCCACAAATGGAACGCGTAATTAAAATCTTGAGTACAGAATGAAGTTGCTCAAATTTGCAGGTGTGAAATCATTTTGGTGACATTTATGAAAAATATGGCTGCGAGATTTTGGAACACCCTTATATAAAAATAAAATAGGTGTCTCCTACTGAATGCTATTGGTGCCAGTACATGTCCATTGGTTTTATAAGTGACAAATAGCTGCCACCTATAGGCACCTTATTGGTCTTATCGTTGACGAATAGATCAGGTCAATTGGTTTCTATTGGTGACAGTAGAATTCAAATTGAGACCTATAAAGTTCCGATACAGTTCTGGTATAACCAATAAAATTTTTCTATAGGACCAGTAGAAAATTCTGTTGGCATTTCTGCTAGGGTAATGTCTCTTGTTTTTCTTTCCTTCTGCTCCAAAAGCTACAACTTCT
Organism: Rhipicephalus appendiculatus; assembly: GCA_030522465.1. Taxonomy (NCBI): domain Eukaryota; kingdom Metazoa; phylum Arthropoda; class Arachnida; order Ixodida; family Ixodidae; genus Rhipicephalus; species Rhipicephalus appendiculatus. The sequence continues at coordinate 22,853 of JALIZH010008797.1, read as the reverse complement.
GGCTGATGCCCTCAGTGCTCTCAGCACTATGCATAGGTTGCCAGGTTACACAGCAGTTCGAGCTGTTCCTCACAGCTTTGACATTGTCGTGCATCTTCTGTATCTGTGGCTGTCCGCTTTCTACAAGAAATGTTTTCCACCCTGTTTTCAATTTGTTGAAAGATAGTTGTACTGAGAAGCTTGAATTTGTCCCCCCTATAGACTTTTGCATTGGGCAAAGAGGACTGCTTTGGCAGTTGTACTGAGAAGCTTGAATTTGTCCCCCCTATAGACTTTTGCATTGGGCAAAGAGGACTGCTTTGGCAAATAGCAGCAATGTCATTGATACTTTGGGGTGACAGGGAATACGCTAATGAAAAAGAAACAGTTGGAAATATGTAGTGGTAGTCCTGCTACGTTGTCGCCTGCGATTATCCTCCTACAAAGGACAGCCTTGCCATTTAAAACACAAAATGAATCTGTGATCTCAAATATTCACTCGATAGAATAAAAACCTGCAGTCTTGCACTCAAACAACGAGCTGTTTTTCCTTCCAGCCTTAGGATACTTAGGTTTTTTTCCTGGAACACATATTTTTACTCTTTGGCCAACCTGAATGACAGGAGGCTTGGCACCCCATTTCTCATCGACACACTGCTTCATGTAGTTCTGCCTATGAAAAATATGCACCCTCATTACATTATCTGAAGAGGAATGAAAAGAAGGCAACGGCATGTCAGTCATGTCAACGGCAGAGCGGGGTTGACGTTGATGAAGGATCATGGCGGGAGACAACCCAGTGGTTGCTTGAGAAGAAAAGCAGTAAATACCCAAATATTCAGTACCGTAACAACCCGTGTATAGGTCGGACCCGCATATAGTTCGAGGTGCATTTCAAGCAAAGCAAACACAAGAAAAAAAGTTTTCACCCGAATATAATTTGAGGAAAGCAGAAAAAATACATTTCTTTACCCTTATTACTTATCGTCATCTGACGAGCTCTCATCCGAAGCTCCCTTGTTGGACATGTTCTCCCACAGTGCCTCCTCTTCAGTGCCGTCAAGGGCGTTTGAGATCGAGCACTTTTTAACGACACAGCAAACGAGCTCCTCAGGAATACAAGGCCCACACCTTGGCGATCCATGAGCACGGCATCGCTGGCGAGGCCCGTTTCAGTCATCCGGCAGCGGTAACTTCCGGCTCTTCGGACCTCATCCACTCCATATACAGGCGCTTGATGTGGTCCTTAAATAGCTTATTGAGGCACACATCAAGTGGCTGCAGCCAGGATGTCATCCCTCCCGGGATAATGACGAGCTTGGTACGGGAGTCACGCAGCATTTGCTTCAAGGAGTCCGCTAGATGACACCAAAACGTGTCAAGCTCAAGCATTGATGGGAGCCCCTGCAGTGCTTTGGGCCGTCGACACCACACGGACTTGATCCAGTCAAGCACGAGTGATTCATCCATCCACCCCTTGTCCTGACAGCGGACGACAACATTTCTTGGGAACTTCTCCCCCTTCGGCAGCGTCTTTCGTTTAAACACCTCGTAGGGTGGCAGCTTATCTGTCGTGCAGGACAGCATTACAGTTACCCGCGTTTTCTAATTTCCAGTTGATCGCACGGTAACTTGATTGGAGCCTTTTTCATGAGCTGTTAGAGCTGATGGCATATCAAGATACACCGATGTCTGATCCGCGTTGCCGATTGGCCCAGCTGAAAGGGGACTGCCCTTCGCAATGAAATCATGTGCTTCTGAAAGCCCACTAGCAGCTCTTCGTAGCTTTCTGGCAGCTTCTGTGAGATTGACGTACGCCGACGTAGGGAGAATCCAGCGCGGCGCATGAAGCGAGACATGCCGTGCTTGCTTGCCTTGAAGTCCGCCTGCTCAGTGCTCTATGTTGACAGCTAGATGTGCAGCCTGTTGCTCCCAAACAAAGTCTGCCAGTTCTCGTTCAACGTCAGGAAAAGCTTCATTTTTCGGCCCCTGAAAACTTCTTTGGCCGCTGCAAAGAGGGCTTCTTTCTGCTTCCTCCAACCATGAATGGCTCTTCCACGCCGAACTGCCGCCCCGCATTACAGTTGCCGATGGTTTCAGCAGCTAAAATGGCCTTTCTTTTAAAGGCAGCCAAATACTGCCTTCGCGGAGCTGTCATGGCATAAAATCACGGAAGTAAAATCGTGGTTATCGTGAAATGCACCAAGTGGTTGCAATGGCCACTGTTGCACGCGTGTAGGACTAACGCCACTCACGCTACCGAATACAGAAGCGTGCAGACACCTGATGATGATGATAGCATCTCACGCTAATCCTAAGAAAGGTTGCCAAGTTTTAAGATCAGTAGGAATAGGTGCATCAAGAATGGCAGTGACCTTAGACTCAACAGACAATAGGCCACGAGCACTTATGTTATGACCCAAGAATTCAATTTTATTGGCAGGAAACACACACTTGCTATTTAATAACTTCAACACCGCAAGACACCGCAAGAATCTATTTTAGACAAAACATTTTTTAAGTGAACATCATGTTTCTTACTGTTACATCCCCACACCAGAATGTCGTCTAAGTAACGAAAAACCCCAGGGCACCCCTTCAGTACATCACACATCATTTTCTGAAAAACAGCTGGCGCAGAAGCCAAGCCGAAACATTCTCTACGAAACCTGTAAAGCCCATCATGCGTTATAAAAGTTGTAAGATTGCGACTCTCCTCCAGCCAAATCTACTTGGTGATACACGGACGTGAGATCAAGTTAGGAAAAATGGTGGCGCCTGATAATTGTTGTAATAGTTCCTTGATGTATGGTAAGGGGAAGCCATCCACTACAGTGGCCTTGTTCAGCTCGTGAAGATCAACACAAAGTGTCATGGAATTGTCCTTCTTTCGGACGACGACCAAGGGGGACACCCTGTCCGATGCACCCACTCTTTCTATGATGCCGGCCGACTGGAGTCGCTGCAGCTCGTTGGCGACTTGTTGCTGCAACAGGAATGTAAGGCCGCAATTTGGCCGTGACTGGCTGTATACCAGGTCGAAGCATGATGCGATGAATGCAGTTGCAGACAGGGATGATGTCAGAAGAGAACAGATGCCGATATTCCAGCGGCGTTTTGCCTGCCGGAACAGTCGAGGATTCGACAAGGGAACAGGAAAGAGTCTCACCCACGATGATTATTTTGAGGGCTCGAATGGCAACTAAACCCAGAAGAGAAGTGCCCTTGTCCGCGACGTGGATTGGCACTGAGGCGAAGTTGCCATTGTGAGAGACAGAAGCATTGAAGTTCCCATAGTTGCTTATAGCCTGCTCCGAGTAATTCTTTAGGATAATCATCGTGGAATATTTTACAGCGCAACGGGTTAAGTACGGACAGAGAAGGGACACAGCGCTGATCCACCAACTTGCCCAACTCGCGATTCTGCTTTAGGATAATGTGGGAAGGAAACAACTTGATGCGCGGAAAGATCCTTTTATAATCTTTTGGTAGAGAGACGCTGTTGAACGAGCTCGTCGCGAATGTGGCATATAGCACGGTCGTGTAACGTGATATCCAGGAAATCCAAAGTTAAGGTGTGAGCGGATGGATAGAAACGCAAAGCACAGATAGGTTGAGTGAACAGGAGAAGGTGCCTCAGATAGGCTGGCCGATGTTTTGATAGGTGGGCCTATCTTTGTCAGAAGGTGCCTGGTCATCGTTGGCTGTCTCATCCTTGGTTATTTGCGCCCATCCGTGTGTCGCTTCTCCTTGTCCTCGTGTATTTCAGGCAAACTCATTAAGATGAATGTTTTCCAACTTGGCCGACTCGTAGTTTTGATCCTTGGTTAGCTTAACGCGAGTTCGCTCTTGGTGCCACGTTCCACATTGTTGCAGGTAGTAATTGCTATCTGGGAAGAAGAAAGTGGAAAGGAGATGTGTATGGCTCTTCCCGCTTCTTAAGCTTGCTACGGTGCTCAGTAACCGTGGCGGAAAAAAAAGGAGGAGTGAAGAAAAATTTCAAAGAAATGGGAGCAAACAGAAAAATAATAATAAAAGAAACCCACAAGGGTGGGGAACGAGATAAGAATGGCCCACCGCAATTGAGAAGTTTCCCAAACATTGCACCGCGGGCTGCACTGAGCAGTGGTTACAGTTTTTGTGGGTGGCGCACGATCATATAAAAATGAAAAAACAAGCTCGTGTGGCAGTGCTATGCCTCAGAACCTGAACTTTTTTTTCTCTTAGTACTCTCGGCACTTAAAACCTGTGGGCGTTTCTGTCGGGAAAGTAGCTCTAATTTTCGCAACCACACACGATGGCAACACAAAGCGTTCCCCCCTTTTGATGTCGCCCCCCAGAGCCACCGTACGAACTGCCTGTACGCTGTGTAGCGATACCTTCTGACTGCCCGGATTCCCTTGTCCATTGGGTGGACTCGCTCACGCTACTTTCCTCACTGGTCAGCCATCCGGAAGATGAGGCGCTAGAGCCAGGCGAGGTGCTCGAGGAGGACAGGCTTCGCACAGACTGCCTGGATTCCCTTATCCGTGGGGTGGACTCGCTCACGCTGCTTTCCTCACTGGTCAGCCATCCGGTTGATGAGGCGCTCGAGCCAGACAAGGCGCTCCGTTGCTCACATGGTGGGCCGGCTTGAGTCTGGAATTCCTGAAAAATGTTGCAACGCGCGGTTGACGCGCTCTTCTTCCCAGGCGATGTCAAGAGCCTTCTGAAATATGAAGCATTTTCCCATCTTGAAGAATTTCCGCTTTAGATGGGGGGGACGCAATCCCAGCAATTTGATCGAATGCCAGCACATCGCAGGCTGGGCCAAAATTGCGGAGCTTGGCGAGCCGTCTAACCTCATGAATAATATCGAAGATGGCCTGTGTCATCCATGATCTTCTGTTTGCCAAATACTTGACCAGTAACTCCTGCTGCCTTTGAACCATCGAGGCCTCAAGCTCTGGCCGATCACAAGTAGGCAGCGCTTGTCCGAGCCATCCATGTTGGTGCAGAGAAGCAGAGTTGCATGCTTTTTGCTGTGTTTGCCTCTGCTGCATGGTTACCCCTTCCTGTGCAGCGTCTTTTTGGGTAGCAGTTCATAAAAAAGTCCCGTCTTTTCAGCATTCTAACTGTCGAACGAGGCTTTCATTATGTCCAGCAAAGCAGATCACGCCCAAGTTGCTCCACCATTGGCGTCTGGAGCCGCAAACTCTTCGCAGAACACTTTTCCAACGATGTCATGCCGTGCCTTGAAACGAGTCGGCCAACCTGTGCTTGCATTAAACTTTTCATGCCTAGCATGCAAGCCTAGTTCACTGCCTTTCGTTGCAACACGCTTCTGCTGATAGGCATTTTCTTGATACGCATGTCAAGGAACCAAATGTACAATGCCTACTCAAGATTCTCGTGTGCCAATGGTGTCAACTTTTTGCACTCTGTGGACATCCCCGAAGGAAGAGCACTGGTGATTGTGTCCTTCGCCTTCAAAACTGTGGATAGCGTGCTGTTGGAGATGCCAAATTCCGCTGTGATGTCTCCTTTTTTCTGCTGCTTGAAGCCTCGCTGATGATTCGCACCATCACCTCAAGAGAAAGAAACTTGCGTTTTGCCGCCATGATGGTGAAGTCGAACGCATGCAAGCGCACAAGCACAAATGAAGTGACTCGGTCTTTCGTTTGCTTCAGTCATGGAAATGCTGTGATCTGGAATGGGTACGGATTGGCTGTGGCTCCGGCTTGGCAAAGCAGGCCAGTGCTTTGTCGCAAGGCAGCCAGACGTATCGTCATCACCGCAAAACAATGGCGCTCTCCTATAGACCCTTTCGCTGTTTACAAACACAGGTCATGGACGGCTTCCGGTGTTGTGTGTCGACGCAGCCTAGTAGCATTGGTGGGGAACAAAAGCCTTAACGAGTAGCCCGCTCATTTTCAACACTTTTCTTCCTGTGGCTGGCCAAATATTTCAAATATATTTCTTTCTAAGGTATAGACAACTATATAAGAGTTAGTCCTTAACTTTAAGTGCCTTCCTTTTACCTGAAAGCGTAAAAAGAGTTTTCCCTTACTCTAGCAGAACATAAAAAAAAACATGCTTTCTGCTTCAGTGTTAGAGAGCGATAATTGAAGTGACCGGAAGTTTCTTGGGAAGCAGCATGTGCTGCTGCTATTGCAATCCTGAAACCGAGCGAAAAGGTGAATAAGCTTATTTACAGGCAGTACAATGGTTACACATTTTTAGGGAAACAAAGCATCGTGAATGTATGAAATGTTCCACAGTTGGCGATATGCTTACCTTATCGAATTTTCTAGGCAAGCTCCACTGAACGAAAGTTTCGTTGAAGCGAAATCAAGCCCGAAAAATTGTTCATTACGGCGAGAACTTCGACTCATTGACTTCTATGGCAAGCGGACAGGGGATAAGAAATGCTTCGTTGAAGCGAAAATTTTGTTGAACCGGTGTTCATTGTAGCGGGGTTTGACTCTAATTGTACTAAAGCAGTAGCAGCTTATTTAAAAGGCCGTTTTTGGTTCGGCCTCAGCACAAGACTCACGAACAAGAAAAGTCTCTCTACCACTGCAGACGAGCACAAGTTCATGTTATAACGACTAAGTTCTGCCTTCATGACTGAAAAGTTCTCCAGTATGATGATATCCCTTCTTAGGCCATCTAGGCACCGAAACACTTCTGCTCTCACGTAGGTCTGTTCCCACCGTTCAGAAGCCGAAGTGTCTCCATCTTTAAACTTGTAAAAACTGTGATACTTGTAAAAACTGTCTACAACAGCCAAATGCTCCTGTGAAGTAAGAAATCGCAAAGGAGCTGAACAGCTTCACTGTGGGATTTTAAGATACGTGTCACGGTTTGTAACAAGCAAAAGATAGCAGACACCAAATGCCTTTCAGAGCTGTTTGATTTAGTCAGCACGTTGAAAAAAGTTTAACAAGTTTTCCCTAACTTAGCAGCGAAGGTGTCTGATGGAATGTTATAAATGGTGTAGATAGTTTGCGGCAAACAAGCACCAAAGATCACATTCAAATATAAGGGCACCACCAACCACAGAAGTAGACACTGAATTACTCATCTAGCATACAATATCGTATTATCGTAGTGAAGTTTTAAATGGCAGACAGGACAATGTTAACCACAAAGCTAAGGAATGCCAGAACAATGTAAAAATGAATATGGAAGTCACTGAGCCTTACAGTGCAAGGAGTGTGCATGCAAATATTTGCTTCATGAAGACAGATTCACCATTAGATGCAGAAATGAAGTATGGTGCAGATCTAGAGGTGCAGATCTAGATGTTTGCTCAAACGGTGAGACATCCTGCTATGGCACAGTGCAGGCAGTTGACACCTTATTTTTGAACATTAGTATTGATCCAAGGTGTCTCTTCTATACTCTTTTCAATTCGAAGCATTCAGCACATCGTACCAGAAACATGTATATGGCCAAGTGGAACATGTATATGACGTGCACTTGCTTTTACGTATTTTTTCCTGTCTTGGAGTTGCTCACAATATAGGTGGAATAAGCTTCTCAATTGAACATATCGAAACTGTCTATTTGCAGTGATGGAAACAAATGCATACCTTAAATGCAGCCTTACAATGCAAGGAGTGTGCATGCAAATATTTGCTTCATGAAGACAGATTCACCATTAGATGCAGAAATGAAGTATGGTGCAGATCTAGAGGTGCACCATACACCTCTAGATCTGCACCATGCTTCATTTCTGCAAGCAAGTTAAGCACCAACTAGCCCAAAAAGAAGTCCTTTTGAAATGCATACCATTTAATATGGCCTTGTCCAGACTTGCAGGAAGGATGCTTCCGTCTTTTACAGCAAGTTGTCCACCTATTCCAGTCTCTTGAACAGCCGTCCACACTGGGAACATGCATTACAGGTACCACAAAAAGTTCCATCAACTTGTGCACAAAAGAGGCCTTACAAGTACCCAGGTAGTAAATATTAAAACGTATATTAAAACATGTATATGGCCAAGTGGAACGTGTATATGATGTGCACTTGCTTTTACGTATTTTTTCCTGTCTTGGAGTTGCTCACAATATGGGTGGAATAAGCTTCTGAATTGAACATATCGAAACTGTCTATTTGCAGTGATGGAAACAAATGCATACCTTAAATGCAGCCTTACAGTGGAAGGAGTGTGCATGCAAATATTTTCTTCATGAAGACAGATTCACCATTAGATGCAGAAATGAAGTATGGTGCAGATCTAGAGGTGCACCATACACCTCTAGATCTGCACCATACTTCATTTCTGCAAGCAAGTTAAGCACCAACTAGCCCAAAAAGAAGTCCTTTTGAAATGCATACCATTTAATATGGCCTTGTCCAGACTTGCAGGAAGGATGCTTCCGTCTTTTACAGCAAGTTGTCCACTATTCCAGTCTCTTGAACAGCCGTCCACACTGGGAACATGCATTACAGGTACCACAAAAAGTTCCATCAACTTGTGCACAAAAGAGGCCTTACAAGTACCCAGGTAGTAAATATTAAGACGTGATGGCTTGACATAGGCATATGTTTATATACCAAAATTGTCCTCAAAAACGGGCCCAGGATGCATTTAGAACAAGTATTAGAGTAATGGCTTATTGCAAACAATGCAAGTCGACGTTGGGAATGGCCCCAGGAGGTCCATCCCGATCTGCTGGAACGGTCGCCAAGGAGGCTCGATCGGCTGAAGGAAGCCTGCTGGTCTTGTGGGTGGCATCTTCCGTTGCTGACAGTCTCAGAATGTCCTTACATAGCTAGTGACGTCGGTGGCAAGGCGCAGCCAGTACTAGTACCTTTCCTGTATTCTTGTGAGCATGCGGGAAAGACCAAGATGTCCAGCCGTCGGGTCGTTGTGTAGAGCCTGGAGGACTTCTTGTCGCATTGCTGAAGGCACCACGAGAAGATAGTTGGCTCGATGTGGTGAGAAATGCTTCTTTATGAGAACACCGTTTCGCAAGAAGAACGGCGCGAGTCCTCATTTGAATGCCTTCGGAACAATGGCAGTCCTGCGTTTGAGGTATTCCACAAGGCCCCCGAGTTCCGGGTCGGTTGCTGTCGTTCCGCGAAGTCGTCAGCACTGATGGTTCCTGAGAAGTCATCCTCCTGGTCGTCCTGCGGCAGCGGGTTGATGGGTGCGTAAGACAAGCAGTCGGCGTCAGATTGCTTTTGTCCATACTTGTAAACGACGGTGATGTCGAATTCTTGAAGTCTTAGACTACATCTTGCGAGACAACCTGAAGGGTCCTTCATAGCAAGCCAACGCAAGGCGTGGTGGTCGCTCACAACTTTGAAGGGCCTGCCGTAGAGGTAGGGGCGAAACTTTGATGGAGCCCAGATGATGGCAAGGCACTCCTTTTCTGTTGTGGAATAGTTGACTGCTGCTTTGGATAGCGACCGGGTAGCATAACTAATAACTGTTGTGTCGGCGGGCGGCGTCCGACGGCAAGAGCCCGACGACTGAGCACGAGACGCGGCGTACGCCGGCACGGCCCGCGACACGAGCAGTAGAAGTGAGTGAGTCCAGAGCCCATGGAAGTCCAACAACGACTCGGCCAGCTAGCGGCCGTTTATTCAAACCACACATAACGGACACGTGTGGACACGTGATTGGCCACATTCAATCACGTGTGCCGTTACACAACGACATTTGTTGATTAATCCACACACTAAGGCGCACACTCAGTGCGCGTGCACATTATGGATGGCGCCACTACACCACATCATCCCCCCCCGTCGATGAAGTCAGCAATATCACAGTCCAAGGGTCCACACTGAAGAATGATCACACCACACAAGCGGTGGGAATGAACAATCAGCTCACGCACACCCATAAGTCGCCCTAACACAAAAGATACATCACATGTCATGTGAACGAAAAGACGTTCTAAAACAAAGAAACTCAAAATTTCCTGCGATGTCGCGGCTGGGCCCACTAACCACGGCATTATAGGAAAACGCTACGTCCGACCCTAAGTAACAAAGTCTTTTACCCATTAATTCCTAGTATGCGAAACACTTTTCCAAAGTTCAAAATATTTCTTGGTCATGTTCTTAGAGTCACTGGGAGTACTAGTGTTCAATAAAAACATGAAGGTATAGTCTGTGGAATTATTAATGACATGTTGCATATGTGCAACAATGGGCAGTAGTGCATGACGGAGGCCAAGCCAAGTGAACAAGCTTTTTTATTGGCACCGTCCCTTTTGGCGCATTATCAAATCCAAGACAGTACAAGACTCAAGCAGGGCTGTTTGCAGCCTACTGGGGAAAACTTACAAAACAGTTACAATCTTTGTTTAAACATATCATCACCTTGTACTTGGAACAAGAAACATGTGTACCCCCCTGGGCATGCCTTGCAGCCATTCCGCCTTGCATTCCATGTGGACCAGTGCTCTTTGCTGTCTCTTCTGACATCACGAGGGACATTTAGGCACACTTTCTTCAGTGGTGTGGCATTCTGAATTGAAGGGCGCCCTGGTGGTCGTTTGTTGAGCAAGATGAGGCTCGTTGCAAGCTCGGAGAGGAATTCTCTCGAGGGTGTGGGCGGCGATTTGTGCCGCTGGATGATTCTCTTGTGCATGAGCCATGAATTAACAACAGCCATTTTGAGAGTGTGTCAAAATAAATACATATACCAGCGTTTTGACCTGATAGAAAAACGATACGAGAAGCACATTTTGTCAAGAAGGTCCACGCCACCCATCGATCTGTTGTAGGCAGGAATGATTGCTGGACAATCGACAAAGATGTGCCTTTTTTCCTTGCTGTCCCATCTTTTGACGGAGGTGAGCGGGTCGGCACCAATGCAGTTCGAAAGGAGAGTCACAGTGTGGTTTTCGTGCCACTTCACTGCCACCATTGTCTTTTGGTCGGTCACAAGAGGTTACTGAAGTATCACAGGTGCCCTGACCTCGCTTTTTCATCAATTTTTCATCCATCAACTTGTTGCAGCTGAGTCTGTTTTCACAGATGGTGCCGATATAGGAGATTTCCATTCTTGAAAGTTCCTCTACAAGGTGAGGGCCAGTAAAGTTGTCAGCGACGACTAGATTGTCGTCTCGCTTTGGGAGGCTGGAACACAGCTGGAGCACGACACCAGCTCCCAACCCAAGCTGGTAGCCATCCTGGCTGCCATAAAAACCTTTGTTGCAGCGCTGGTAGGCATCAAAATCATAACACAGACCTGATTCTTCTGAACGTGAACAAAGTTTCAGGCCCCATTTACTCTTCGGTTCATTCGGCATTACTGACGAATGTAACATCGCCCACAGAAGGGGATCAAGATTTCGTCCACTGCTGATTTTTTTTTTTTTTTTCTTGGGGCAAGGCAATGATGTTGCTGCGCAAGGAAGTGAGCCTTGGGCGCTCTTTCAAGCACTTGTCTTCTTTGACTTTGTCATTGGCCGCTTCATTATCAAAAAAAAGGCAGGTAGCTTGTTATCTTTTCAAATCTGTTACGGGACATTATCTGGGCTACGCACTTTGTGGGGAGCGGCATTTAAAAAGCCCTGCAACACTTTTTCCAGTAGCCATAGAATGGATTCACTAAAGGAGCTTATTGCCTCACGAATTCACTGCTGCAAAAATGTTTAGAATCCGTCCAGTATGAGCGGAGTTACAAAGATTTGTCACATGCTGCAATTGCATTCTCTCTTCTCTCGTCCTGACAAAAGCACTGGAAGCTAAGCAGGGAGAGATGGCACGGGGGAGGAAAATACGTCTCTCGCGCCTCGTGACCTTAGCACTTTTTCTCTTTTTCTTTCTTCGAATATGCGGCTTTTCAGTGCGATCGCATGCGCACACGCATAGACAAGTCGCAGCCTCCCGCGGCGGCCCCAGTAGGGACCGAGCGTGCCATGCTCAAATCAGGCCAATGGCTGATACAGTGGCTGTGACGAGGGATTTTTGAGCTCGTAGCTTCATTTGTCTAGAGAAGAGAAAGCAATTTTTAGCTGAATTCCAGGCCGCGTGCTGCGCTATAATATTTGGCTCGCGTGTTCTCGGGAGCCTCGACTACTGATCGGCAGCATTTTGTGACCATGATCAAAAAGTGTTGCAGGGCCCCTTTAAGAACCCCCTTAAAGCGTTCTATTTGACCGTTAGCCTAGACGAGAACATGTGGCAGATGCCTTTCTCCTTTAGATAATCCTGAAAATGTTGAGAGACAAACTGTGGACCATTCACAGTAAGTAAAACCTACGGTAGCCCTTCGCGACTAAAAGACCAGTCCAACAGCTTAATGACATCATCCGTTCAGATAGAATTCGTGCCACGAACTTCAGGCCACTTTGAATGGTAGTCGACTAATGTAACGAGATACCTTGGAAAAGACATTTAATGGGCCGACAATATCCATACCCAGTTTTTGCCATGGCCCTTCAGGCCATTCGACTGGCTGCAACGGCGCTACATGAGGCTTGGCAGACTTGTCATGTGACAATGCTTTACATGTTCTTCTGTAGAACGATCCATTTGGGGCCACCAATATGTCTCACGGAGAAGTTGCTTGGTACGTACTATCCCCTCATGATTCGCATGAGCTAATTGTAGGAAAGTAGGCACAAGAACACTAGGAATGACTACACGGTCACCACGCATAAGTAAGCCGTCCGCCAAAGAGAGTTCATTCCTAACATGAAAGTAAGCCATTAAGTCATTATTTATATGTTTCTTGGAGGGCCAAACCTGGGACACACACTCGCAGACTTTCTGCAACGTCACATCTGCATTTGTTGCAAGTTGGACGGTTTCTTTGTCGACTACTGATGTCACTAGAAACACTTTTTCCTCATCCTTACAAAGTTCTGAACAGTTCTGAATCAGGTAATCTAGACAAGGCATCAGCTACCAAATTTTCTGAGCCCTTGCAATATTCTATGTCAAAGTTGTAATAAAAAAGTCTAGCTGACCATCATTAAATCCTTAAAGGCCGGCGACCTGGATCTCCTGCGGCTAATAAAGCAACTACAGCCTGATGGTCAGTCCTAAGGGTGAAACATCTACCCCAGAGGTAAATATGCCATTTTTCACATGCGAACAGGCAAGCAAGCGCTCCGCGTTCACCCACAGAGTACGTTCTGTCAGTTTCTGACAGTGTTCTCGACACGAAGGCTACGGTTTCAAGCTTAGGACCATACCACTGCTCTAACACAGCTCCAATGCCAACGTCAGTTGCATCAGTTGTAACTACCACAGGTAGTTCAGGATTGAACAACTTAATGACAGGCAAACAAGTAAGGTGCTTTCAACTGGTTAAAATTTCGCTGAGCATCATCAGACCCACAAAACCTTTGGCCCTGCCCAAGCATGAGACGAAGCGGTTCAGCTAGATCTGCACAGTGATCTATGAACTTGGCGTAGTATCCTGCCATACCTAAAAATGACTGTAATGACTTAATGTCTGTAGGAGCTGGAGCATTAACTATAGCCTTTACTTTACTTTCTAAGGGTGAAATGCCCTCAGCTGAAATTCTGTGTCCGAAAATACTAAGTTCTTTCACGGAAAAAAGGCATTTATCGTTTAACTTCATGCCACTATTTGCTATACAAACAAGTCAAGACCTCAACAGGCTCGCGTCATGCTCCGACTGAGTCTCCCCCCACACAAGAACATCATCCAGATAGCAAACTACATTTTTGCAATTTCTTAGGATCTGGGACATCATTTTTTGGTCACTCCTGGTGTGTGAGTAGCAATATGTCTGTCTTGTATGGTGCACTTGAAGTTTTTCTGTTTTCAGCTTTATACGCTTTTCACTGTTTTTGTACAGTTGAAGACCTTTTGGAACGTAAGCTTTCTTTTGGTGGAGAGACGCTGTTGAACGAGCTTGTCGCGAATGTGGCATATAGCATGGTCGTGTAACGTAATATCCAGGAAATCCAATGTTAAGGTGTGAGCGTAAGGATGGAAACGCAAAGCACAGATAGGTTGAGTGAACAGGAGAAGGTGCCTCAGATAGGCTGGCCGATGTTTCGATAGGTGGGCCTATCTTTGTCAGAAGGTGCCTGGTCATCCTTGGCTGTCTCATCCTTGGTTATTTGCGCCCATCCGTGTGTCACTTCTCCTTGTCCCGGTGTATTTCAGGCAAAATCGTTAAGATGAATGTTTTCCAACTTGGCCGACTCGTAGTTTTGATCCTTGGTTAGCTTTACGCGAGTTCGCTGTTGGTGCCACGTTCCACATTGTTGCAGGCAGTAATTGCTATCTGGGAAGAAGAAAGTGGAAAGGAGATGAGTATGGCTCTTCCCGCTTCTTAAGCTTGCTACGGTGCTCAGTAACCGTGGCGGAAAGAAAGGAGGAGTGAAGAAAAATTTCAAAGAAATGGGAGCAAACAGAAAAAAATAATAATAAAAGAAACCCACAAGGGTGGGGAACGAGATAAGAATGGCCCACCGCAATTGAGAAGTTTCCCAAACATTGCACCGGGCTGCACTGAGCGGTGGTTACAGTTTTTGTGGGTGGCGCACGATCATATAAAAATGAAAAAACAAGCTCGCGTGGCAGTGCTATGCCTGAGAACCTGAACTTTTTTTTCTCTTAGTACTCTGGGCACTTAAACCCTGTGGGTGTTTCTGTCGGGAAAGTAGCTCGAATTTTCGCAACCACACACGATGGCAACGCAAAGCGTTCCCCCTTTTGATGTCGCCCCCAGAGCCACCGTACGAACTGCCTGTACACTGTGTAGCGATCCCTTTTGTAAAAAAAAAAAAAATGAAGATATATATTACACAGTTGAATTAAAGGTCACTTTACATGAATCAAATGACACTTGCATATATACTCGGAGTGTTCATTTATGATATCGACAATTGCCAACTGTTACTGTTTTGATGGTATGTTCAAACCGACCGCCTTAACGCATTCTAGAAAGACTGGATATGCATTTTGTTGGCCCACTATGTGACAGCATAAATGAATAAACAGAATTCAAAATAAAAATAATAAAGAACACCCTCAGAAAGGCACAAAGATACTGATGTGTTTGTCTTGTTTAATAGGCGTATTGCTTTAGTGATGCATGGCTTATTGAATTGTTCAGCAAGAGATGTGGAACTGACGAACTTGCTTGTGCATTTCGTAATCCATGGTGTGCCCCCCAGGAACGAAGCTCCAGGTATGCCACACGGAGCACCGCAACGTTCAAGCAGAGAACATTGAAGTCTCGATGCTCGGTTACGCAACCGTGCGGCTGGGCAGTCGTCACAGGTGCACCCATTTCTCGGCAGCACAGACATTGTATGCCACGGAAGTTAGCGAGAACCTGGGAGTGCCCGCATTCGCACCTGAAACGTGAGAAAGAACAGTAACACATGCGCCAAGAAAAACGACGAAGCGGTTTAGTGTATGCAGCCGTTACGGAAAACACATGGCATTCGGAACCAATGCTGTGTCTCACGCGATTGAGCTGGATTCATGGACTCAAAAGTCTTCGCGAATCAACAGGCACCATACTCGTTTTAGGACTTGGACATGACCTGCTTTCCATCGCTAGAATGCGAAAGCGATGCCTTGCAACACAGGCACACAAGAATGAACCTACCCTGATTCGACTGCATGCCACCGCGCACTGCAATAGCCAGGTTATATAAGCAAACAAAGCAACATATGAACATCTGTATGTACCAGTCGGTGTTCGAGAGTCGCAACAGCAGGTTCCCCACAGCTTCGTCGCCCGACACCGCACTGCTGGTTCCTCACTGCTTTCGGGCTCGGGAGAGTCGCTGCCGAGGCTGCTGTCGTAGTACGCAACAACGCCGGCACTATGAGCCCTCAGCAGCATACCGCGTTCATCGGGGCTCAAGTTGCTGAATTGGAGCCCAGCATCGCGAGCCAATGTCTCGTAGTCAGGTTCACCGTCAACATCCATTGCGGCGATTGCGGCAAGCTTCGATGGCCATTGTTGCTGCTGTGGCTCCCGCTACTTTCACTCTGCTGCTACTAGTGTCGGCGGCCGCGCAGTAAAGGCGGGCAACGTTGGGCACGGAAACAGTGACATCAGAAAGACCGCTTCAGGCGGGGGGGGATTTGAAGTTCGCTAACGCGATGCGGACCACTAAAACGTGATTTTGTTTCCAAATAAGCACTTCCTTGGCACAAAAGTAGCACTACGAGGTTTCTGGACCGCTGTTTCAACAATTAACGTTGACTTAATATTTGCCTTTAGTGTCCCTTTAACTTCAGGTGCGAGCACCGCAAATATCAACGTTTGGCAGCAGTGGGGTTGTTTGCCGGCAGTGGCCACTGTGCCACAACTGATAGACAATGACCAGGTCCGGGACAATTGACGTGGAAAGCACATGCCGTGCCATAAGCTTGGCAGGCACTGTTTACATTCAAAAATAGCTCTTTTTTTTATATATATATATATATAAAAAAAAGGAGCAAAGGTTCTTCTGATCTATGTATATGGAGTTGGCGCCTCGAAGAACCATTTCGCGATAGCCGATCGGGCCATTACAGTGGAACCCACTATAACGACCCCAGGTGCGTGCCCCGCTGCAGTTTACGCTCCGCTGCAGTTACGCCGTCTACGAAGGTAGTGCTAACAGGGAGTGTTCGTCGACTCGACTCTCGCAACGCCATATGAATGGCAAACACAAGGCTATGTCTAGCTTTCCACGCAGTAAAACTGCTGTTCGATGGAAAAAAAACAACCAAACGCCTCCCTTGTTTTACTGGAATAAAACTTCCAGGATACGAGCATATTTCCCCAGGCATTGTACTACCCAGCACGAAACCTACCATTTGGAGATGAACTATACAAAACAACAAAAGACACAAACGTGTGTACCTAGCTAAGTAAGGCTATATTGCACAATTTACTTTGGTGTTTGCTAAATGCAGCATTGGACGAACGAAGCATCACAAGTGCTACGAAACGGTGCTACATCTACTCGAAAAGGTCTTTCTGGCAGCTCCAAGCCTGCTCCAAAATCTTTCTGAATGCTCCAGGCCTGCTACGAAAGGCACTTTTGCCTGCTCCCAGGACTACTACCCAAACCCATGCGCTCTGTTCCTGTCACGAATTATCTCGGGAGTGCTTGCAGAAGATGAGATTGAGAGAGACACGGGAGTCGGAGGTAGCACAGCAAACACACTTTATCAACCCAAACAACGCCAACCCTCACACAAAGATTCACACACACAAAAATAGATACACCTGAGCTAAATACAACAATACTCAAAAAAATCGAATTCATACTACGAATTCTGAAATCAGTCTCCCTACTTTAGCTAAACTCCGTTTCTAACTGCTACAGCAGTCCGGCCACACTGGCATCTCGGTTGCGTCCGAGTTGAAACGTTCTTACTTGTGCGGCGGTCGTCGCGGCGTCTCGGTCGATCTCTTGTCGTCCGTGCTGCGTCGCGCTCGCCGTCGATGCTCGCTTGCGGTCGTCGTTGCTCAGCAGCAACTTGCCGATCCGCTTCTTGCTTGTTTCCCGGTCGTCGTCATGGCCAACACGGAAGCGGACGGGTTAGGCCTAGCTGCCACCGCGGTCCCTCGTTCCAAGTACGTTGTGGCACATTTGACGACGCGACTCTCCGGGGACTGTCCTGTGGGCACGAGCCGTTCAGCGAGTGAAGGTGGAGCGTTGCGAGTGCTCCGGAATCCGCTGTGACGAGGATGCTTCAAGTCCGCAGTAGCCTCTCCCGGTCATCGCCGAGGTCGACCCAGACTCGTAGTGCAGCACCTCCGGACCCGGCACCCGCCGCTGTCTTCACCCGTGAAACGCTGGCTTCTTCGACCTGCCTCGAACGGTGTCCCACAGACAATGCCCATTCCTTCTCATGCATGGGTTCTTTCGCCACGGCTCGGGTCGCGAGCCACGCGCTCTTCACCGACCAATCGCGTGCGCGAGCGTGGCAGGGGCGCATACCATCAGGTACTTTTCCATGCCCGGCACGCCATCGGCAGTTTCCATCATTGGGCGCGTGCCTCGTGCCCCTTACTCATGACAATGGCCCCCTTTTTAAGAGTTTTTTCCAATAAAAAACTGCTCTTGTCCTCCTCTTTGGGACTGAGGCCCTCTACTCTTCTTTTGATGTCTTGTGACTTGTATCCTCTTGTCTGATGACGTTTGCTTTCACAGAACACTGAAGTCACATCTCACTTTCGTGGACACATCACCAAACACTACCCTCATCTATTCACATTGTCCACGAGTTCATCGTTCATAAAGCTCTAGAACACAATTTTTGCACTCGCAAGACTAACTACACACGCCACTCACTGTTAAAGAATCTGCTCAGATACACTGTCAGAGTTTTGCACAAATAAATTAGTTCTTTAATATACTAAAAACCTATTCACCTATTCCACTGCACAGAATCTTGTTTTCCTCTAGAGCTGCCGTGAATTCCATACAACATGCTTAAGTCTGTGCTTCTTCACATTCCTCGTCTTTTTCAGCTTTTTACGGCGTCTATTAGCTGCAAACCGTCTCGAACGCTCACTACAGCTGTTGCCTTCATTCCTGCTCACTCGACGCCTCTTCGGACCAACTTTAGGCTGCGTTCTGTCATTAAGTCTGGCGCTGGTTACTTTCAACTCCCTCTTTGCATCCAAATCTTTAAAACCTGCTTTCCGCGTTTCCGCAGTTTTCTTTTTTCTTTCGGCTGACGCGTCTACCATTTACAACTTGAACAACCCCTTCTCGCGTCCCGATAACTGCCCCAACTTTTATTCAATACCTCTGCAGCGGTCTGCGTGCCCTTTACTTCGCGTTTAACACCATGCGTCTGAGGCACTCCAACTATCCCTCTACCCTGTGGTATATCTTGCAAGTGCTGAACGCTTCCTCCTTCAAGGGTCATGCCCACCAGCGAAGAGCTGTATTCTATCTCCAAGTTGCCTGGATGCATCGCGTTCGCTTCCTTCGTGTCCTGTTCAACACTGGCATGCCGTTCCCCAACCATTGCCTTGCTAGAATTATTTGCAACCTCTGAGCGCTGTTCCTTCGGCTCATTACTTACGTGGGTGCTATCATTTGCACAACACGCCTGCTCACCCCTTCGCTCAACTGAATCTGAACTCTGGAAATCGGGCGCACGGCAATCTCCCGATGAAACCTCTATGAGACTACTCTCATCTCCTTTACTGTGTCTTTTGGCTACTGCCAGTCGCAGTTTCTGCTCGAGTTCCTCTTTTTCTCGTGCATAAGCTTCCAGCGCTACGGCGCATCTTGCCTCTAGTTCGGCACGTTTTATCTCGTGTTTGGCTTTGCGCTCCTCCCTCTCATTCTCCCACTCTTTTTGAACACGGTCCTTCTCTTCCTCAATAAATTTTAGACCTTGTTCTTTATTGAGCTTCTGCTCTCTAATGACTCTTAATACCTTCTCCCAATCCATCCCTGCAACCCCCGACGATAAGTGACTGGGCCAAAAGATGGAAAAATCCTGGCACAGGCTCGCCACTTAATGTCACGAATTATCTCGGGAGTGCTTGCAGAAGATGAGATTGAGAGAGACACGGGAGTCGGAGGTAGCACAGCAAACACACTTTATCAACCCAAACAACGCCAACCCTCACACAAAGATTCACACACACAAAAATAGATACACCTGAGCTAAATACAACAATACTCAAAAAATCGAATTCATACTACGAATTCTGAAATCAGTCTCCCTACTTTAGCTAAACTCCGTTTCTAACTGCTACAGCAGTCCGGCCACACTGGCATCTCGGTTGCGTCCGAGTTGAAACGTTCTTACTTGTGCGGCGGTCGTCGCGGCGTCTCGGTCGATCTCTTGTCGTCCGTGCTGCATCGCGCTCGCCGTCGATGCTCGCTTGCGGTCGTCGTTGCTCAGCAGCAACTTGCCGATCCGCTTGCTTGTTTCCCGGTCGTCGTCATGGCCGGGTTAGGCCTAGCTGCCACCGCGGTCCCTCGTTCCAAGTACGTTGTGGCACATTTGACGACGCGACTCTCCGGGGACTGTCCTGTGGGCACGAGCCGTTCAGCGAGTGAAGGTGGAGCGTTGCGAGTGCTCCGGAATCCTCTGTGACGAGGATGCTTCAAGTCCGCAGTAGCCTCTCCCGGTCATCGCCGAGGTCGACCCAGACTCGTAGTGCAGCACCTCCGGACCCGGCACCCGCCGCTGTCTTCACCCGTGAAACGCTGGCTTCTTCGACCTGCCTCGAACGGTGTCCCACAGACAATGCCCATTCCTTCTCATGCATGGGTTCTTTCGCCACGGCTCGGGTCGCGAGCCACGCGCTCTTCACCGACCAATCGCGTGCGCGAGCGTGGCAGGGGCGCATACCATCAGGTACTTTTCCATGCCCCGCACGCCATCGGCAGTTTCCATCATTGGGCGCGTGCCTCGTGCCCCTTACTCATGACAGTTCCACCTCTGTTTATGTCGTAGCTGTACACTCCTATCAGTAGGTGTATTCCGAGGAGCTTACCTATCTGAAGTAGGTCTGTTTGTTCGGTGTCTGAGTGAAGTGAGTTTTTTTGCCATGGTTTGTTTTACTGAAAGTACACGAAAAGAATGAAGACTCAAGATGGGTCAAATGTGTGAGCAGGGCTATCCTGGTGGCCAATTCCGGTGGGGCCTGCGGGCTCAGGTAGCCCTGCTTCATCACATTTGGCTAGGTTAATGATATGCTTCCACAAAAGAGAACCACTTAAAGACCATAGAAAAGTAAAGAAACTTGCTGAAACTTACGAAAAGTCTTCACCAGACACGCAGATTTGCTTAGATCAGTTGTGTTTCAAGCTCAGGGAAGGTGCCACTATTGAGACCGCACAATGACCTTGGTCCGCCGCGCACAACTTCTAGGCTCTTTATCTTCCTTCCCTACGGCATGCAGAACTCATCAGCCTCAAATTTCTTTCCTGCGTGGTTCCTTGTTTCCTAACTTCTTAAGCAGTGCTAATTTCACCTTTTGTTACGTCCCTAGTGACTGCCATGGAATGCTGCTCATGACAACTCAAAAACCATACAGCTTACGAGCCATGCAATTACTGCAACAGAACCCAACTTCTTCAGCAATGCTAATTTCAAGATATCTACATATGATGACAAGATATCTACATGCTTTTAATACACGCTACGACAAAGGAACAGACGTGTAGCACTGCAAGTTAACCCTCTACAGAGTTGCCAGGTGCCGCCGAGCAAACAAGCAAACAGTCACCCCAAAACAAGCCCAAAAAAAGCGGCGGCGCTTCTCCGAATAAGCCCAAAATAAGCGGAAGTTAAACAAATGTTCCTATTCTTGAAAATTGTGTTGTAGTACGGAAAAAAAAATACTACGAATACATCTGGAAGGTGTACAAACATTTATTTTGCATAATGAGAATAGGTGCATGAATAAAGGCAAGAATTTTTCTAGCCTTACACACAGTCATCGTCACTGACATCTGGCAGATCAGGATAATCCATGGCATCCACGTCCGCGGAACCATACATGTTCTTTGCGTTGAATAGTTCCATCATTTTTGCGGTCGGTTGAAAGTCTCGGCAGCAAACTCCACGAAACTTAAGGCCATAGCGAATGTGGAGGATGGCGCTCAGTGTTGCAGTTTTCATCTTATTTCAGAGGCGCGATTTCACGAGGTTCATGTGTGAAAAAACACGCTCGACATCGGCGTTGCTCACAGGCATGGCCAACAACGACAGAGCGAATTCTGCTAATTCCTTGAAGCAGCTTTCACCGCTCGCATCTGTGAAATGAAGGACTTCTACCCAAAAAGAAGTAGTGTTATTTTTGGTCGCATTTTTCCAGGGAAGAAGGCAGACCTGCCTATATTGGGTGTCCAGAAGACCTATATCTCCCTTAAACAGTTTGAGGAGAGGCACATCCTGAAGCGGCGGTTTTGTTTGGCTCAGTATGCATTCAGGCGAGAACAATTTCATAGAATTCCAAAGCTGAATGTTATGAGGAAGCCTAAGCTGCACTTGCTTTGCAGCTTCAAAAATAAAATCCCGGCATCTGAGCTTAACGTCTCTTTCCTGCTCAGCGCTTGGTTTGGATGCTGCGACTTCCATGTTAAAAAGCACTCCAAAATCCACTGCAGAAAGTGGAAGGTGGGTTGCATTGTCCTCCAGGTTGACTTCCAGAAGTCTCTCTCCGGCAGCTGGTATGTGCGAGGGGATGAGCACTCTGGAAATAAGTGACCGGAAAAAGTTTTCAAGGCAATCAAGCAGTTGCATTTGATTTCCGTTTTCAAGTTGGAACAGCTTGTTGACCCTTGAGAACTCCTGCAGCACTGGGTTCAGAAACACCAGGTACAACTTGTTGACAGGATCCCTGTACATTTCGGACAGGATCTCAGCGTCATAGCAACGGTACCTTGTCCTTGCACATGGTGAAGTGAAGCTTGAGTTCATCCCATTGCTCTAGGATCCATTTACAGCAGCTGGAAGATAAAGAGCCACCGCATTCCCGACAGCTGAACCAACTTTAATGGCTCTTTACTGTTGTTTATCAGCTGGTATATCTTCCTGTACTGACGAAGTCGCTGGGAACTGTGCGAAAACCAACTGTACGAGCGGCCAACAAGGAATTCTAGGCTCCGTGGAAGCACTTCTACAGCTTTGCTGGCACATAGTTGAATGGAATGACACACGCACTTTACCAGCACGAGGTTCTCGTTCTTCCGGCGCAAGTGTGTGTACACAGAATGGTTCTTCCCAACCATAACGTTGCAGCCGTCAGTTCCGATTCCAACACACCTGCTGAAATCCCGACCAACCGTGGTCAAGAAGTCCAGAAGGCCTTGTGAAATCTGCTGGGCGTTTGAACCCTCCAGCGTGGACAGTCCCAGGAACGTGGTCACTAATTTATTTAGTGAAGTGCTGAAGTAGCGAACCACGACAGCCACCTGCTTTTCATTTGATACGTCAGTGCTCTCAT
>JALIZH010008796.1:0-14514 GCA_030522465.1 Rhipicephalus appendiculatus | reverse complement strand
GTTCAAAGCGAGCGATTGCGTATAGTTGTGTTTTCAAGTTTTGTCGAACACACACCAGAAGCTAGAAAACTTCGCCCCTTACTGAGAATTACTATGCAGTTGGCATTCTAAACTTTCGTTTTCAGCTCACTCCAGCACTCCCGATGCGGATGTCGCAGCCGTTGTGACCACATGATCTTGCCGAGCCCGTCATGCTGACGGTGGCGCCGCCTTTTCCAGTGCTGTGTATCACGCCCAATAGCTTGTAGCGTACATATGTAATGTTTATTACATTGTTAAGACGCGAATAGTGAACGCGCGCAACCACAAATGGCGTTATCCCGGCGACGCCTCGACAAGGTATTTTTTCCAAGGCAGTTTGGCACTGGCGTGGCTGTGTGGTATAACACCTAACTTTCAAGCAGAATGCCTGGCTCCGATTCCGGCTCGAGCCGTCGTTTTTCTTCTCTGATTCCGTCGGTATTTTACACCTATGGACAAAGCCGCCAACGCCGGTACCGCATTTTACGTGGCATGGGCCCGTTCACGCTATCACATTAGGATACATAATGCCTGGGTTCATATAGACTATGAACCACCTGGCGCGCGTACCGGCATACCAGGGGGCCATGGTGCGCCGCTATGTGCCAAATGTGACTAGTGCGAAAGGTTACGCAGCAGGGAAGCCCCGTTATTCTTGTCATGACGAACGCATAGTGTGCGTCATAGGCTCATGTGCTCCTATCCTAATTATGACATCTACCAAGTTAAGCGGACGATCACGAGAGCGTCATAGCGCAGATCGCTGGCTAGATAGATAGATAGATAGATAGATAGATAGATAGATAGATAGATAGATAGATAGATAGATAGATAGATAGATAGATAGATAGATAGATAGATAGATAGATAGATAGATAGATAGATAGATAGATAGATAGATAGATAGAT
Source organism: Rhipicephalus appendiculatus (assembly GCA_030522465.1). NCBI lineage: Eukaryota > Metazoa > Arthropoda > Arachnida > Ixodida > Ixodidae > Rhipicephalus > Rhipicephalus appendiculatus. Next base: position 13,584 of record JALIZH010008796.1, on the reverse strand, counting down.
AGATAGATAGATAGATAGATAGATAGATAGATAGATAGATAGATAGATAGATAGATAGATAGATAGATAGATAGATAGATAGATAGATAGATAGATAGATAGATAGATAGATAGATAGATAGATAGATAGATAGATAGATAGATAGATAGATAGATAGATAGATAGATAGATAGATAGATAGATAGATAGATAGATAGATAGATAGATAGATAGATAGATAGATAGATAGATAGATAGATAGATAGATAGATAGATAGATAGATAGATAGATAGATAGATAGATAGATAGATAGATAGATAGATAGATAGATAGATAGATAGATAGATAGATAGATAGATAGATAGATAGATAGATAGATAGATAGATAGATAGATAGATAGATAGATAGATAGATAGATAGATAGATAGATAGATAGATACGGTAAAATGCATTTGGTTGAGATCAAATGTTCTGCAGGTAATAAACATCCACTTAAAAAAGATAAAAATCACTTGCCTCGAACGGTAGCCACTTCTCACACCTCAATAAGTGCATCAGAACATAATTTCGTGAGAGCGCTGATATTTGTTCGAATACCATGACATCGACGGCAAGAGCACGGATGGTTTATGAAACAGCGCGGCAGTGCACTCCAAATATAATGTGAAATTGCAGTCCGCGGCTATAAACAGTCTGTCGAAATAGACCTATGAGCTGGGAAGCCGCAGGCCATGTGATCATGCCTAACTGACTCCCCCACTCCCTCCCAGTTTTCGATGTTGCTCGCGTAGTGGAATTGTGAGGTTACACGTAAACATCGAATGGGAGTGACAAACAAGAAAGCCTCGATGCAGTTCTGTCAAATGGTGACGTAGGCTTGTTTGCTTACGTTTGCATTCTCTGTTACACTCTTGCAAAGATGGAAACAGGTTTTGGCCACCACCGCAAACATTGGGATTGACCTTTTTGCAAAATCCGCCTTGATAGAAATAAGCATTTCCTAAAGGTTTGCAAAAGCTGGAAGGACGTGGTTGCATGCAGGTGCGTAGTATTGTATGATACCGTCCTTGCATGGTTGCTGCGTGCTCTGAAAGTGGCAAAAATACATATACTTCACAAATATAAGCCACTTTAACGAGTGAGAGAGTCATAACAAAGCGGCATAACTAACATGACTGAGTTCTCATAACCGCCTGAAGTGCTACAAGGTGGTGCTTTCCACTTTCCTCACTAGGCATTGAGGGTTCTAAGCGGTTTTGGTGTGCTCAAAGACGTTCTTCGAAAGTTGGGTTTGTCTTCACGCTCAAAGGGCCAGTAAACAATCTCGAGATCGAAAATTTCTAATAGTGAAATAACTGCGCAATTTTAAAATGTGGACATGCTGCCGCAAGAACTTTGGGAATAAGTGCTGCAATAATGAATTCAGAGGCTTTGGAACGACCCATGTTTCCTGCCTTCAGTTTCTCGCTCGCCTTTCCCAGCCTTTTTCTCGCTGCGGAGAGGGGTGGGAGTATCCCTTTGTCGTGACTACGCCCACTTCGCTTACGTAACGCGACGTCAGCAATACGACGGCGCGCAGCCAACCACCAAGCAAGGCTTCCCCCACGTGCGCACGTGTCATAGCAGCACGGGGAGGGAAGCGCGCATCGAGGACGAGGCGCTGGTGACGTATGCGCCCTTCCCCTAGCGGTAAAGTAGCGAGACACCTCTATCTCCGCGGCTTTCGTTCTGGCAATACCACTTGTTCCGGTAGTCTCGAGCTCTTCAAAGCGGCAGAGGGCCGCATACGAAAATGAAAATGTGGACTTCGCGGCCAAGACTGCATCCCCACCGGGCCAAGGCGCCGTTTCGTAGTGCGAATGACCATTCGACAAGCTCAGTGGTGCCCAATGCGGCCCATGGGCAAGGTTTCATCACTGCGCCTACAAAGAAGATTGGTCAGTTGCAGTAAAGAGGCGCGGGAATTGTTTTTCGAAATGGAGGGTCTGCGCGACGTGCAGCGCCGATATATCCGCAAAATGTGATCACCGTGGTCTGCTGTACGAATTAGAGAGCTTGTTTGTGTGTGTGTGTGTGTGTGTGGGGGGGGGGGTGGTACTGCTCCTTTAAATGCATCGTTACCTAAGCATATCGTACTCTTCACGAACGGTAATATTCTTCTGTGTCTAATATAAAAGCCGAATATAAAAGCAGAACTGAAGAGTTAATCAATTATGGCACTGTTGAAGTACTGAAGTTCGCTGACTCACATTCAAACTCACGTGCTAACACAGCCTACTGAAGGTCGTCATTTGCAATAGCATGTGAAATGACATTACGTGATCCGAGGACAGGCCTGTGCCTGACGGGCAATAAACGAGATTAGACGTCGCACGGAACACGTTTCATAGGTATACAAGTACACGCTGCTGGGCTAGTCGGTTCATGTTTATGTACAAGCCACAAAAAGTATGGCTGTTCTTGCGCAACGAAATAACAAGGGAAGGGGGTCAAGGGGGAGAGCAATAACAGCTATACTGTTGTAGCTTGTCCATGAATGTTTTATGTGTTCGGGATAGTAGGTCCTCTGAGCGATGTCGTTAATGCGCGGCGTTGCCACAAACCCACAATATCCACGAAATCACGTTAGAAACGTCGCCATTGGCCGTAGCAGCAACGGCAATGAGGGGAATTGTGGCTGCTGCGTCGACGCGGCAACAATGCATATTGAGAAGCGCAGAGCCCTGATGCATTAAAACTCCCCCCAAAATTGTATTTTGTTCAATTCTTACGAGATCAGCAAAAAGAACCTGTAACATATGGGCAAGTACAAACAAAATTGGGATGTCTTTACCTCCTATCAAGCGAGTGAAATGCGCTTACCTTGTACAGATGCAGTAAACGTGAGAAAAACGATGCACCGGCCCCAGACCGTCATTCTTAACCAATCTTTAGCGATAGCCTCGGTATACTTTAGAAACATAGCAGCCAAGTGTTGCATTCCTTGGAATAAAGGGCCATTGTTCATCGTATCGAAGACAGGGCTCTCTTTTGTATACACAGTAACGACCAGATCACTTTCAAGACGATGCTTTCGTAGGCCTCTGCCACCCTCATTCGCTAACGGTGTATGATGCAAAATGTCCAACTTTTGGCCGAAATAAGCAGCGTAAAGAGCAAGCAAGCAGAGCTAAACAGAAGAGCGCAAAATAGGTCTAGGTTGCGTGATTCCTGTTATTCGTTCACTTCCGCATTCTACTTTAGAGCTCCTAAATGCACACCGGTTCCTACTTCAGGACTCTGTTCGACACACGACGCGGCACCTTGTAAAACACTCAAAAGTGTATCATTGTTTTCGTTCAGTTTCGACCATTCCTTAAGTTTTGTGGGTTCTTATTATAAACGACACTCCTACGCCTACGACCAATTTTGTCAAGCAGTTCTTCAAGAATTTCCCGAGGCAGGATTTTGTTGTCAGTCCTTTACTCTTTCGGGGAATTCTCGATGAGAGCGCAGCTTTTTTTGCTGCAAAAGCGATATATATATATATATATATATATATATATATATATATATATATATATATATATATATATATATATATATATATATTATTTATTCTGTCCAATCTGGGGATCACTGTAAGTCCACCTGTACGCACCATCGGCGTGTAGAAACCTACGTTTCTTACAATTAGTATTTCGTTTGCTCTGTGCTAAAACACATGAACCTTGTGAGCACTGGATGTCGCTTGCATAGTGTGTTGCTTGGCTTTCGTAGTGAATGCTATTGAGGCAAGGAGGACAGGGAGAGGGATTTCAATACGTTCAGCCAAGGCTGAACGAAGGCAAGGAAACGCAATCGGCATCACTCGATCATGGCAGATCGGATGATTCACTCACCATCGCGATTTGTTCAACTCTGGTGTAAACCCCTGTATACAGGTGCTGTTCGTTCAGTTTCAGTTACGCACAAAATAAATGTCGTGTATTGTACACCGAAAACCATGAAATTATTTTTCGTATTAACAAATACTTTTCCCCACGGCGTTAGCTTTTCAACACCATGCCTTACCTACAGGAAAGCTCTTACAGCATTACGAGAGCTCTATTCAAATATCAAGGAAAGAAGATATAACGGGAAATATGGCGTTCAAACACAGAGACTAGCAAACATAACGTGATGGCACAACTTTCTTTTGTTTTAATCAAGACAGAGAAGTATTTATCGCAACTTAAAAAAATTGCCGATCTGTTTATCGAACATGGTCACAATCCCTACAGATAATGCGAAATTTGGTGGACAATAGGTATATCGGGTTAAGGAAAAACGTGAAGAAATAAAGTGTCTGCACTATTATAAAATACTTGAACAAAGAACGCACATGTACCAACTTGTAATTTTTCATCTTCAAGCTGGAATGAAGCCCATTCTAAACTGTAGATGGATGGATGGATGCAAAACTTTATGTTTAGTCCTGAGGTGCACGACTCAACGAGCAGCGGGCCGCTCCCACATTGGTACAGTCACGCTAAGCCCGACCGCCGCATAGTGGGCCCTCTGGAGAGCCCACAGTTGAGCCCCGACATCCGGGCTCTTGACAGCAGAAACATTACTTTATGTTTTCCTGTTGAGTGTTGCCGAATGCTCGCTAATGTTGGCTAGTGGTTTCCAACTATCGGGTGATGATCTTTTGTGCGCCAATTTCGACATGTCCTGGCTAACTTAACAAAGCTCTCTTTGTAGAAACTGCACGGCACAGCTGCACCATCGATGGTGTGTCACACCTGGTTGCATCCGTGGTAGAGATGGTCGCATGCATGTGGACGCCAGCCAAGACCATAGCTATGAGCTTGGCACGCCGTTCGGGCGTTGAGCATAAACTCATGCCTTCCTACTGACCCCAACCATCAGCGCCACCTCGAAGGCGTTTCAGAGCCAACAGCCGTTTTAAGTGCGAATGCATTTCTTAGTCGGGCTATGTCAGGCATCCGGCGTTCTCCGGCGTTGTCCGCGCGCCGGCAGGTGTTATCTCACCGCTCTCACTCCCTCTCCCATAGCAACAGCTGCGGGCGCGCGCGCTTATCCTCGGCCCTAGCAACCGGAGCATGTGGTGCGAGAGAGTGTAGGAGAGGGTAGGTGCAGTGCTTCGCCGCTTCTTCTCTCGCCGTTCGCTCTCTCTCCTCCCTGCGCCCCACTCTCCCGTCCGCTCGCGCCTCACTCTCGACCGTTCGCTGGCAGCACGCCTCTCAAGGCGATGGCAGAAGTCGGTGTCGGCGCAAGAAATGCATTCGCATTTCCTCACGATTCCCTTCGGGGAGGTGGGGGGCACTTTTTTATTGCGGACCAGGTGAGCGCCGAGAGTGTTGGCTGTTGCGATCCGCAGGATGGCGTTGCCCTGAAAGCCACGGAGTTGTGGAGACTGTCTTGCGATCGGCGATTGTAATAATGCACTTGATCATGCGAAAGTTACAGGAGCGAAACACTCTAGTTGATTGGCGAGCAATGATATATGGCGCTCAAGACGTTCATAAGGGTGTCTGTCGAGGTGCCGAGGAGCCAGGGGTGACGTTCGTGGTGAGCACCACGGCCCCGTTATTCATGAAGGTGGGAACTTTGGCCAAGAAAGCATGGAGGTCGTCTCATGGCGGTTCATGTGTTGGTAGAGATCAGGACATGACTGCCACGAGAATGGTGAACCACGTTTCTAGAATAGACGAGACCGAGCACTATTTTGGCGTGAAGTGGCCGCTCGGTGGACGGTGTAACAAGTAGATGTGGTGGGGGTCGGGCTGCAAGTGCCACCGACAGAACGCTCAAACAGTGGTCATTTAGCCGGAGCGACCCGCAGTGTCCCACCTACGATAACGCACTGCTTAGCTCACGGAGCTGGCCCTCATCCTAGCTATTGCGCTGACTGCGCCACTCTAAATGAGCTTATGGGTCGGTGGTGGTGCTGATCATGACGAAGTTCTCTAAACGCCGCTCACACCCAGCCAGTGGGATTGGCCTCAAAACATATAGGTTAGAGGGGATGGTTACGTGTGAATTCTTTCAATACTAAGAAAGTTTTGAATAGTCAGAATAAATGCAAACTCACAGTCTAGCAACTTAGTGCAAAATCAGCCTGATTTAATTAAGCAGTGTCCAACAGCGGGGCGTCAGCCCTATCACTATGACCTATGGTGAGATGGAGATCGAAGAATATGATACTTTATATGCCCTTCACTAATATATATATATATATATATATATATATATATATATATATATATATATATATATATATATATATATATATATATATATATATATATATATATAGACATTAACGTTCCTTTGATTTGGTGAATAAGTAATGTGAGGTGCCGGCGCACGAACCATAATAGAAAATTCCTTTTTAGTCCACGTTTCCATCGGGCACCGCAAACATCAATTGAATGTAATGTGTTGTGTGTTAAGTGCGCATGCAGTGCAGCATATATATATATATATATATATATATATATATATATATATATATATATATATATATATATATATATATATATATATATATATATATATATATATATATATATGCATACATTAAATGCCAAAATAATAGCGAAGAAACACAATATTCGAGCGACGTAGCGAGAAAATATTTCTCAGAAGTGCTTGACGCTTGGCTTTGTGGATACTGCAAGATGACACGTTTTATATATTTGACCCTGTGTAGCACAGGCAATTGAAGTGTTGGAAGAGTCAGCCCCAACTGTTGAAACTTCATCCATTTTTTGAAGAAGAAAAAAGTGGGGAGTATTTGAGCGGACCTTTGCGAACTGCGTCAATAGTTATGCATTAATTTTGGCCCTTTTGGCCCTATGATGTGCTGCTGGATGCTGTTTGCGGTTTGAAGCCTGGAAGGTAAGCACAAGACATTGTTAGTGTTACAGAAAATAACCTTTTTATATTAGGGTTAATTATGTCCAACGTCAAAAATGTTATGGTGATGTACATTTCATGCTGCTCAGCTTGAGATTATTTCATTCTTGCTGTTTCATTTGTCCTATTCAGTGGATAGCATTCAATTTAATGTTAATTAATCTGAAGTGCTTTTTACTGCTTAGTGGTATGGTTTCCTGTTCGTGGAGCAGCTTCTTGCAGGAAAGGAAAATATTTTTCTTCATTATTATTATTATTATTATTATTATTATTATTATTATTATTATTATTATTATTATTATTACTAATATTATTATTATGTTGTTGTTGTTGTTGTTTTATACGTAAACACGACAAAGTAAACAAATGACGCAGACGAGGACAAAACAAGTAGTAACGTAAAAAGATATCCATAAACGCGAGTCAAAATTAATTTTGCATGAAATTAACAAGGCTCGATAGGCCTGGTAACGTCCCCCCCCTCTCTCCTCTTGGCATCCCTCCCCGATGCGACCACACCCCCCATCGCCCATTCGCGTCCCCCTCCCCCCCCCCCCTCTCTCCTCTCCTACGCCCCCCCTTCTCTCGCCTCGCAACGCCGACGCAGGCAGCGTCTGCTAGCGAGTTTCTTGATTGAAAAAACCGACTGCTCGCGCTGCACAACCGTTCACTGGCCACCCCGTATATATAGGCACTGGATCTTGACCCTGCAAGGTAGTGCCGGTGGGAGATTTCTCCTGTGCGTTGTTGAACCATAAAAATTCGCAGCGTGCGCGTTAACTAAAAGCGGACTGCAGGTCTCTGTGTCCAATCGAAGTCTTCTGTCTCTCATTGCCCATTAGCAGCGATTGGCATGTTCCAGTAGGAAACACCGGTCCATCACTGCGTGCTTTGCGCCTCCCCAGGTTTCTCTCCTGCGCAACGCCGCGATGAGCGCCAGCGTCAACGCCGCCGCCAGTATAAGCGTTAGCGCCCGCTGCTTCGCATCTACACATGGTTCCCTTTAGCGGGAGATGGTGTAATTTTTTGCAAGGGATACGATGTGTTTGCAAGTAGTACTAATACATGTGTCACACGGACAGCTTTAACTGCGGTTATGCGCTTAACCGTGACTTACAGTACTAACCTCAGTTAACGCGAACGCCGCTGGCTGTTACTACTCCTGCTCAGTTAGCTCATTTGAGCAAGCCGGTGAAATCATGTGCTGACCATGAGGTCAACAAGTTTTCGCACATCCTCAGCAAGCTTCGTGGTACGACACAGCCCTTCCACGGCATCGCAACAGTGGGTTGATTCGTTTCACCTTCGACTACGTTGTCAGCGTTTGCAGCTCTTTGAGACGGCCAGACAAGAACAATGCGAAAATCACTTCGCCTCAAGAAACCTATAGCGATACTCCTTCGCTAATCCCGCAGAGGACGGAATAATATTTTGTTCTAACCGTTCCACGGCAAAGCTAGTTTTCCACAAGCTTTGCTCGATTATTGTTCGCCGACTGGGGTCGCGTTACGGGAAAATCCTCAAACAGCGCGAAGCTGCCAATAACCTTGCGCCGGTTCACGGATGGTGGGGAAGCTTGTCAGCCATTTTGTCAGCTTCTCGGTTTGTGAGAGTAAACGGCGCTTGCATATCTCGGTTCTCGATAACCACAGTTCGGAGACTAACTTCCCTTACGCCTCCCGTGTAACTACCCATAATCGCGTTTAACCTTAACCTTGGTCAGCTAAACCGCGGTTAAGTCTGTCCGTCCGACAGGGGTATATAGATATGGTTAAGCTAGGCAATACTTCTCCCGTTTTGGTCGTTTCCCCACACTACGCACGCGTCATGTGGTTTTCGCGAGAACGTGTCACGTCACTAGTTACGTGATGTTACCTGATTTTAGTCACGTGGCTATTTGTTACGTGGTTCATGGCGATAACATGTCACATGACAAGCTGTTACGAGTTGTTACGTGGTTTCATTCACGTGACTACCTGTTGCATGCTGGCACATGGTTTTAGTGACGTGACTAGTTGTCGCACGATCTTACTTTATATTTAGTGACGTGAGTGGATGTTACGTTATGCTACGTGGCTTCAGTCATGTGACTAGATGTTACGTTATTTTAGTAATGTAACCTGATGCTCCGTGATATTACGTGATTTCTAAACATGTGCGCAGTCGTGGGGTCATATTTCGTGATTTTAGCCACGTAACCAGTTACATAATGTTACGTGATTGTAGTCACGCGACCAATTGTTACATGATGTCTCGTAATTTAGTCACATGACTAATTCTTACGTGGTGTTACGTGATTTTCTGTCATGTGATTTTAGTCTAGTGACTAGTTGCTACGTTATATTACTTCATCTCTAGTCACCTAATATACTTGCCCATCACAGTTATTGCATCCCACGGCCGGATAAATCGGCGTACGTGTTGTGGGAACGAAGCAGAAAATGAGGAAGAGGACAAAGCGACCGTATGCTGGTTCATTTCGTTCCCACCACCCGGCACAAAGAAAAACTTTAACAGTTCAGCTGTTAAAAAGTCAGCAGTACGTGGCTCATGTTTTGTGTCGCATATGTTATATTCCATCTCAATTTCTCAAAAAAACTTCTTTTAAAAGCTGACGTTCAAACAAGCGAGTACAATAGTTAGTATATGCATATTAAGCAAATTACGATTCATAAAAAGTAAACACACTATACTCACAACTGCATCTTTCCATGCATTTTTTGTATGATCCAAAGCCATTCTTATTTTTTGCGCACCGTTTATTTGAAAAAACGAAAACAATTGTTGCGTTTCCAATCAAAGTACCAATAGAGCCTTGAAATCAAGCACCGTTCAGATAGCGGTTTTATGCTGCATATTGCTTTCTGCTGTATATTCGCTGAAATAAAACGTCATAACATTGTTCTCTAGATTAGACCCATAAAGTGTTATGCATAGTTCTAACTAATATTACGTTACATGCACCACAATGACACAATACCACAGATGAGGGGAGAGATTAAATAAGTAAGGAAATGCATTGGCTTTCCAAGAAAGCACGTTGTCTCATCATTTTCAGCTGTACCATCACAGGAGCACTTTCATTGCAATGAACGATGCCCAGATGTGGACCATCCTGCACATATGTCCTAAGTAGTATGTCAATTTGCATTGCTATATCCGTATAACAAGGAAGCTCAAATCTGCATGACACCAATATTTGCGTGGAGCATTATATTGTCACGTGGTCATGACGTTGACGAAGGCGAAGACGGCGTGTCCAAAATGAAACTCTTTATTTGGCCGAACTTGTGGCCGGGACAATGGAAACTCAAACTACGGCAAGCAATACGTGCTGTACACTGGTATCGGTGAACAGAGCGTCGGCCGTCGAAAAACTGACAAGCGGTGAAGCGCGTCGGCATTTATACGTGTGTCATCGAATATTCCAGCCTTATCACTGGTTGTCGCGCAAGCTCTGGAATAAGCTCGAGTGTTCGTGTCTTGCGCGCAATCCTAAAAAAAAGGATCTACTAAAATCGTGAAGCTTCTCGAACACTGAGGCGCGCTTTGCGCTGAGCATTGTTGACAGCCTTTGTGGGCGAAAACCGAATACAGCAAAAGTGAAAATAAGAAACGCGCGTGGCAATGCCCCCCTTTCTTAAAAAAGCATCGTCCCGATGCTTAAAACAGAACACGGGGGGAAAAATGCATGAAACAATAAATAACAACAATAAAGCAAGAAAGTACCATAATAAAGCAATGAGGGCAGTTCTCCGGTTCGCTAACGCGCGTAATACGGCTTGAGGCGCACGACATGGACGACTTCAGGTCGCACACGGTGCCTTTGAGAGTTCGTAATGCCGTCCTGTACAACCTAGTCTAGAGCGCCTCGACGTCGAAGCACTTTGTATGGCCCGAAGTATGGCCGAAGAAGTTTTTCACCGAGTCCACGTCGGCCTATCGGTGTCCACACCCAAACGCGCTCGCCGGGTCGGTATTCCACGAAGCGTCGTCGAAGATTGTAGCGGCGGCTGTCAGTCGTCTGCTGATTCTCTATACGTAGGCGGGCGAGTTGTCGGGCTTCTTCGGTGCGCTGTAGGTAGACGGTGGCGTCGAGGTTTACTTCGTCAGGGACGTTGGGCAGCATGGCGTCGAGCGTCGTGGCCGGGTTCTTCCGTATGGCGTCATGCGTGTCGTCGCCTGCACGGCCGTGTTGTATGCGAAGGTAACATACGGAAGGATGGCGTCTCACGTCTTGTGTTCGACGTCGACGTACGTGGCCAGTATGTAGACGATGGTCTTATTTAGACGCTCAGTCAGGCCATTGGTCTGTGGGTGGTACGCGGTGGTCCGGCGGTGGCTTGTGTGGCTGTATCCCAAGATCACCTGAGTTAGGTCAGCCGTAAACGCCGTACCTCTGTCGGTGATGAGAACCTCTGGGGTGCCGTGTCGAAGGACGATGTTCTCAACGAAGAACTTGGCTACCTCGGCGGCACTGCCTTTGGGCAGGGCTTTTGTTTCGGCTTAGCAGGTGAGGTAGTCGGTAGCTACGACGATCCATTTATTTCCACAAGTCGACGTTGGGAACGGCCCCAGGAGGTCCATCCCGATTTGCTGGAGCGGTCGCCGAGGAGGCTCGATCGGCTGAAGGAAGCCTGCTGGTCTTGTTGGCGGTGTCTTCCGTCGCTGACAGTCTCGGCACGTCCTTACGTAGCGAGCGACGCCGGCGGCAAGGCGCGGCCAGTAGTACTTTTCCTGTAATCTTGCGAGCTTGAGCGAAAGTCCGAGGTGTCCAGCCGTCGGCTCGTCGTGTATTGTCTCGAGGACTTCTGGTCGCAATGCTGAAGGCGCTACGAGAAGGTAGTTGGCTCGAAGTGGCGAGAAATTGTAATTTATGAGAACGCCCTTTCGCAAGAAAAACGACGCGAGTCCTCGCTTGAATGCCTTCGGAACAATGGCGGCCTTGCCTTCAAGGTACTCCACAAGGCCCCTGAGTTCCGGGTCGGCTCGCGGTCGTTCGGCGAAGTCGTCGGCACTTATGGTTCCCAAGAAGTCATCCTCCTGGTCGTCCTTCGGCGGCGGGTCGACGGGGGCTCGAGACAAGCAGTCGCCGTCAGAGTGTTTTCGTCCGGACTTGTAAACGACGGTGATGTCGAATTCTTGAAACCTTAGACTCCATCTTGCGAGGCCACCTGAAGGGTCGTTCAAGTTAGCTAGCCAACACAAGGCGTGGTGGTCGCTCACAACTTTGAAGGGCCTGCCATAGTGGTATGGGGCGATACTTTGACGTAGCCCAGATGATGGCGAGGCACTCCTTTTTTGTTGCGGAATAGTTGGCCTCTGCCTTGGATAGAGACCGGCGAGCATAACTGATAACCCTTTCCAGTCCGTCCGTCCTCTGCACAAGGACGGCGCCGAGTCCAACGCTGCTTTCATCGGTTTGCACTTCTGTTTCGGCGTGTTCGTCGACATGAGCAAGTAACGGAGGCGTTTGCAGGCGTCGTTTTAGTTCTTGAAATGCTTTCTATTGCGGCGTTTCCCACTTGAGCAGTTATCAGAGTGACGGTGCGATCACAATTTTTCAACGGGATCAGCAGGCCTAAAGTGGTGGATGATAAAACTACCGCACAAGAAGGAATACGACGTTGCTCCAAAATAGCGGCCATAGATATTGCAACAATACCTGATATCGCGAACTTGAAACCTTTGTACGATGCAAACTCCATTCAGTCCACTACAGGTGTCAAACAATTCTTTAGTATACTCGTTGTAAAATGAAACACACGAGAATATGGATAATTTTCACATTGCTTTTACGTGTAACATGCCAATTGGTGTCAATAAGATTTTTAGCTTGATCTTTCGATACTGTACTTCCGCGCACATGATAAACCACTTTCATTTCTAAGCAATACATTTTGGGGAGGCATCACCACGAAGCCTATAGTCGAGAGATCACTTAATTGCCACATCAAAGCAACTAAGTTCTGCTAGAGTTCCATCAAAATTTCTGCAGCATAACGTTCACGTAGTACTTACGTTGGCACGTCTGTTGGACACTTCTCCTCTGAAGCAAATGAGTTGGTGTTGCGGCGCCCAAAGTGTAGTTCAGCCTTTTGCAGCAAGAACAGCCAAGATCAAAATACCATGTTTGTAGTAACGCGCTAGAACTGACAAGAACAGGTGGAATCAGGCACACAACCTGTGCATATCCAACGGGATCTGAAAAAGGAAAAGCATATGGTACTGCCTAAGAGGTGTGGGGGCAAGACGCTTTGGATTATATCCCAAGAACATGTTTATTAATAACTACGTGATATATAACAGTTCCTCCGCAGGTAGAACACAACAGCAAAAGCGTCAGGTTTTTTTAATTGTTTTTTTTTTGCATGCGAAGCATTTCTTAGCGAACCTAAGGCAGTATGGGCAAGTTTGTAGTTAGGTATCTCTCTACCTAACAAGCCACCTACGTTTGGGGGTTTCACAAATATGACTGTCTTGTCGTCACATAAATAACGTATAAATTCCGTCCCATACGTCGTCAAACGCTTTCCTCCACACACGAGTGGCACATAGCTATATAGCACAGGCCACGGAATGCGGGTATGCGCCACAGGTTTATGACAGTTTATAGCTACCATGGAACGGCGAGGCCAGACATCGGTAACTTATATGCGATAGCGTTAAGGAAAACCAACATCAGCAGCCTTGACA